>OMLM01008381.1:0-32252 GCA_900302695.1 Helostoma temminkii
AAGGGACAACGTTTTTTTATTATTAAGTATTAATTTTAGGGAATACTGAGAGCATGCCGAGATCTATCTCAAAGTATTACTATTATTGGTAGTAGTAGTAGTAGTGTTTTTGTATTTGAGTAAAATTTCAGATGCATTACTTATACTTGTAACAGAGTATTTCTACACAGTAGTACCGCTTACTCACATCACATCATCATCACATCAAGACAAAAACAACACAGAAGTGACGGCGTACTTGTCACACACAATCCTGCTTTACAATGTAAAGACTTACACTGCATTTTAGAGCTGAGCTACGACAATCACATCTTTGACATTTACATTTTTGTGCACAGATATATCCTGTCTGGCTGGTTTACTGGCTCTGTCCTGCCAAACATTTATGGTTCTTTTCATTGTCTCATTTGTGGAATTAAAAGGGTCGTATTAAACTTCAAATGTGTGATGTAACATAAATACTCCCTTGGCTGAGGTTGAAGACTGGAAATTGTAACACTCTTCATTATGGAGAGCAGTTGCTATTTATGTTGAGATGCCAACTCTGCCTCTGCACCCATGAGAGAGACCATCCCCAATATCTGCACTCAATAATGGATTCACTTTTCTATTTATACTGTCTCTCACTCTCTCACTTTCTCTCTACCTTTTTCTCCCTGACTGTGACTTGGCCAGCTCTCATAATAATTATAGCTGTTGGCCATCATAAAAAAGGCTGTTACAGAAATAACCGAGGCCTCATTAGACAACATAGGCAGTTATCTGAGACAGTGTAATGCTGAACATCTAGTTGTTTCAGGGGGCACTCAGATATTTTCCAGCCCAGAATCTGGGCTACAGAAAATATATCACTTTATTTTTAAGTAGAAATATTATGTGATAATATTTATTCTGGTTATTATCACAAAACCAACAATATTGGTTTGATGATGACACAGGTGTGACCAGGTAAACAACTGTGTACACCTGCCTGCTCCTCACAATGATTCTTAAAGCTTTGAAAACTGCCAACACATATTTGTCACTTTTTGGAATAAACTTTACTCTTTGTTTTCATTGGATCTTCTGGATTTTAGCACTTACAGGTTACAAATTTGAGAAGCTCCTACCAGTTTGTACGTTTAAGTAAACTGACAAATAGAAATAATCAAATGAATTATTCCACTAATCATTTCAGCTTAACTACAGGTTGAGTGGTCTGGGGAAATAATAAATCTGACGTGTACACATCAGGGTTTAACAGGCACAAGAACAAGTTTTGCAATGTGTTTGTTTCTCTGGAGCTAAGAAGCTCCAGTCTAGACCAGTCTGTCAGGTTGTGTATGCAATGATTGATAGTAAACAGCGCCCCCTGCTGATAAGAATCACTTAATAGGCGAGAAAGGACCAAAGTGTTACGTTTTTAAATAAAGTTTTTTTGTTTACAGGTCCACTGAAAGATGGCGGCCTTAGCAACCACCGGATGTGCTGATAAACATTGCTCGGTAGCTAAAAAGGAGCTACATTAGCTCCTAAACTGATATATTTTAATCAACAGACAGAATTTTAATGCTCAGAAATTTAAACGTAAAGCAGGAGATACGATGCTGGATGCAAGGAGCTAGTTTTATGTGTTAACGAGCCTAGCTTTCTTGCTAGCCATGTTAGAAAAGCAGCTTGTTCAATTTGTGGTTTTCCTTGAGCTACATAACGCTAGTCATTGACACATCGTAATCCCGCGTACGCGTTGGCATTAATTAGTGTCATTATTTCTGAGTGTAACAATGTCGTTTTATCCTGTTAACATCTGTCCGAAAATGGATGCAGTAAGTCGTACTTGGTTACACATGGAGATGTGGTTCCAAACTGATGGGAGACTTCTTGTTCAATTATCGGACACAAAATGGCCCAAATTTGACTGCTTTTTTACTTTTATATACTTTAGTTTTTTGTGTTGGCCAACCGTCGACGTTTATGTTTTGCTTTTATCAAATTGATTTAAACAGGGAGAAGAATACTCCAGTGTCCAGCAGCCCTGCACATCCTCTCCTGTCAGCAGCGACAGTGTGGATCACACACAGAAAGCTGCACAATTTCTGAGGGAAGCCGAGAAAAACAGGAGGCTGTAAGTGCAGTAACTAAAGGTCTTTGTCATGTTTATCTTAAAAATTACATTTAGATCATTTAGCTGCCTTTGTACAGAAACAGTGAGGGGACAAAATAATTGGAAGATAATTGATATGATCTACAAAACATCTACTGATATATTGCATTGCAGAATATTGAAACGTATGTGTTGTCCTGCCATGTGTTCCATCTGTATTTTTGTATGATAAGATTTTATTTTTAGTTATTTCAAAAAGGCTTGACAATACCGAGAGCCGTTTTGATACTGAGTCACTACAACAACTGAGACAAGCAAAACCAATGTATGAGCCACAGTCCTTATTTCCAATGTATTAATGTACACAGTCACTAAGCCTCCATAACTAAGCTTAGCATCATTGTTGTTCACTGGTCAAAATGTGTGTAAACCACAATATGTAAATGTAATACACACATTTTACTTTTTTCCTCTGTCTTCTTAGAATTGAGAAGTTGGAGAAGGAGAGGACGCTGAATGTTCAGTGCAGAAAGAATGGCTGGACAGACGTGTCTGTAGAACTGGAAGAGTACGAGAAAGTGCTGGAGGAAGAAAGAAATGCACAGAGTAAGTCGTGTGTGTTACAGCAACTTAATATTTCCCCTAGATGCTTCAGGATGAAGTCATTGAAAGTTGCAACTTACACATTTTAAATGGGAAGTCTGAAATAATTTTATACTTTACTTTTATACATCTCATATTTACCTAACAACAAATCTTAAAGGTTTATTAAGATTAGTTTTTCCTCTACAGTGCTTCCTATCCACGTCACACAGGGATCCTTGTATTTGATTTAAGAAAACAAAAAGGCCTATAAATTAAGTAGTAATCAAATGTATTTTTTAACTTTTAGAGATGAATCTTAAAAAGCAACTGGTGAAGATCCATAATGGTGTGAGAAAGTTTCAGAGACATCTCACTGATGTGAAGCCAACTCCAGATTGTAAGTAATATCAGGAAAGATCAACGCTGCCATGTCCATAAAGTAGTAAAAGTGTCTATTTGACATTATGTCTTTTAACACTCATGTGAAACTGTGTCATCTGTATTTTTGCTTTTCTGCTGGATCTGTACATCAGATACCATTGCAACTTACTTGTCTTAGCAATATGATATGATGAGTTAATATTAACAATGTACTTTATGTTTTCAGTAATTGAAAGACTAAAGGAGATAATGTCAGAGGTGGAAACCTCAATCAACTCCCTGAAAGAGGAGCAGCGCACATGGTAAACACATTAAACAAATAACAACCAAACTAAAGTTACTAATCACTGATAAAAAGACAATTATGCCATGTAATGCATTTTAACATGAGACACACAACAGCAAGTATTCCTGTCTGTGCTTCCTATCAGGAATAATTACAATTTAAAATTTAAATAATTGTCCTTTGTGCTTCTTCTCCTGTCAGCTTTGAGGAATTATTGAAGGAGGAGAAGACATGCAGACAGGAGATAACTGCTTATGAGAAAAAGATTGAAAACTGGAGCCTTGCAGTCAAATCAGCCCCTAAACTGCCCACAGGTCCTAAGGTCTGTCTAAATATCACAAGATATTACTGCTTTTCAGCTAAGAAATTGCTTCTAAAGTCATAAGAAATTGTTTATGATTGTCTTTCATAAAATATAACATGTGGTGTTGTTCCCTATGACATATTTAAAAATGACCTGACATGACATCACTTCATTTATAGCACGTTTTCCAGACCAGACCACTGGACAGAGACCTCCCTGCAGAAGTCAGAGCACTGGAGGTTTTCTTGCAGAAGACAGGAGGACCTCATGGTGGCTGGGACCAATATGACCACCAGGCTTTCCTTAAAGTAAGACATTATTATCAGTAACTTCAGTTTTGCCACCTTCCTCTTGCAGATAATTGCACATGGTCAGTGAGCTCTCATTCCTGGACTAAGGTGTTCAGCATTTTGCTTTACGCAACCTCAGTAGATGCCAAATCAACAGCTGACCATTTCAAAACTCCAGAGTTACTCTAATCTGTTGATTTACAGGTCTGGACAAAGTACAGTGGGCAACCAGCCTATAGGAAAGAGGCTAAACTGTACCTTCCTGGTAAAACACTGGAGGAGATAGAACAACATGAGGACTGGTATCAGGACCTGATCTGCCACCAAGACAGAAAGAGAGAGGTAGAAATTAAACATGCATACATTTAATAACAAACATAATTTAGATTATGTACATGGTAAACAAAATGTCTTCATTAAACCACGAGCAATATTAAGCTTATAGTGTTTATATAATTACAGTATCTTGTGGCTTCATATTTTTCTTCATGGTATACCCAGGCTATTCAGAGGTGGAAAGTCAGTAAGCATCAAGAACGCCAGACCAGGATACACAGACAGGAGGAGGCAGAGGAGGTGGAAAGGAGGGAGAAGGAGACCAAGAGCCAAGCCCAGCAACAAAGGTGAGTCAGAAGAAGAATATAAAATTTAACAAAAAGAATGAGGTGGAGCAGACTTTGAGAAACTAGATCCCACCAGATCTGATGAGCACCTGAAGCCTTTCAGTGGTCATCGTAAAGAAAGTAAATTTGTTAATGTAACTTTCATGTCTCTTTTAGGGCTGAGGAGGAGAGGAGGGAGGCAACACGAAGACTGGAAGAGTGGAGGGAAGAAAAGAGAAGGAAGGAGGACCAGGAAGAGGAACAGAGACTGTCTGAGGAGATACAAAAGAGGAGACAAGCAAAGGTGCTATTTCGCAAATGCGTGTGTGAAAAGTCATTAGTTGTGGTTATTTGTCAACTGTTGGTATCTACCTAACTGTTTATTAAACTTGAAATTCAGTACACCTAGAGAGCAAACCATGTAAAAAGGTGCATTTAGTTTAGTTAGTACATTTAACATTTATTTAAACATATATATTTCTCTTTATCAGGAGGAGCGTCGTCGCCAGCTTGAAGTGAAGCTGGCCATTGAGGAGCAGCTAAGACTAAAGAGAGAGGAAGAGAAGGAGCAGGAGAGGAAGAGGAGAGAGGAAGAGCAGAGGCAGATGGATGAGAGACGCAAGGAGGCAGCAAAGGGCATCAAGCGCTTTAATGAAAGGGTAGAGTCTGAGAATCACAACTGTTGTTTCACTGACATCAGGTTTCAGACTGTGGTTTTTAGTCATAGCAGATTTAATCAGTTTACAAAACTTAATGTTAGTGGAAGTCATCATATGGTGTAAAATACAGTTCGTCTGTGTTGTTCTTCAGGATCTTCACAAAGTGGAGGCAAAGCTTCAGGAGAAACAGTTCAGAGAAATGGAGGAAGAGGAACGACACAGGAGAATTGCTGCTAAGTTGAAAGATAAGGTTAGGTTAACAAGTTTGTCTTTCTTTGTTCTTTCAGAACGATTAACAACAAGAAAAATGTTTAATCACATAATCAGAGATTTTTGAAATCTTAAATAAACAGAGGTGTGGCCTTAGGAAATTGTTTGTAATTATTTTTCTTCATTCAGGTGGATGGTCACGTCAGCAGAGACCCCTCCAGGCTTACACGTCCCACTAAAGGCTGGGAGGAGCGAATGAAACACATTGGACCTTCAGGAGAAGGACCTGTGCTACACATGTTTCACAGGTCTGATGACCCTTTTTCCTTTTAACTGATGTTTATAAAGGAATGTTAGGAGTCAAATCTGTGATTTCTGAATCCCCAAAATCTTCTCTTTATGTTGCAGAGCTGTTCCTACTTGGAGACAAGGCCTGTGATGAAACAGTAAAATTCTACTGAACTATTCTGAAATGCATCCTGAATGTCAAACTTAAATGAAAACGTCCACAAGGGGGCCTTAGTGCTAAATTGTGCCTTTAAAAATAGCTACAGTGTGCTAATGTTTGAGGTGTTGTACAATGTGTGAATAAAATTTACACTCACATTTTTAAGAAGCAATTATTTAAAATAAAATGTTGTTTAACAGTTTTGTGTATATTTCACAATTCAGTTGCTTCAAGTCTCTTAGTAAACAAAGATATCACTTAATTTACAGATTATGATTTTTGCTTACAAATCACATGAAAAGCATATTAAATATTATGCTTTGTTAAAGTTGAGATTTACCAGTTGTAACGATAATAGTAATTTTTATGCAAAAATACAAACATTATGGTTGCACCTTCTTGAATGTAAGGATTTGGTTTATAAATTGCAGCTTTGTATTGAACAGCTCAAAATTATCTTATTTTTTACTACCCACTGCTGTGCAATAAACTCCTGCTTAGACATAATAGTTTAACACGCAATTAAACTGTGTGCATTAGGTTTACTTTTAATAAAAGTTTTCAGGTGAAATGTAGAATTTCAACGATCAAATATGTTGTTTCCTTCACTTTGAACTTTTATTTTGAAAGAAGAATCGCACCGGAACACCGGAAAAGATTCCTCATAGGTGCGGACGCAAAGATGGCGGAAGAGGAGAACCAGTTTGAAGAATTTGATCAAATAGACTTTTTAAGAGATCGACATGTGCGGTTCTTTCAGAGAACACTTCAGGTATTACCTGAGAGATACGCCTCGCTGGAAACGACTAGGTACGATTACTGGAGTCAACATTGCTGCTGTAGATTAGATGTTTTGCAGAGGAACTCGACTAGCATCCGAACTAGCTGTGGTTCACCAACCGATTTGAATGGAGGCTAGTGCTACATAGCTTAGCGTGCTAACTAGCTAACATCAGCTCTGGTAGTGAAGTTGTGACATACTGTAGTGAAACAGGAAACTACTGTAGTGCTCACTGTGCAGTGGAGCATGACGCCCTATGAAACTTGGCAGCCAACGTTAGTAGGTTGTTTTAACACAACGACGAGGCTCGTTTGAAATGACCTTAAATCAAAAAAAGCCATTAGGGTTGTTCGGTTCCTTAGTGGTAAACTTAAACACATCTCCAGTTGGTTCCGCTGATTTTAAGGATGGTGTTTTATTTGTATTTTATTTTTTATTTTCTTCTGATGTAAGTATTCTCTGGCACAGTTTACCTCTGGTTTGTTACATACAGTTACAACAAACAGGACGTGAACTATGCAATTTACAGACCTCCTGAGAACATGGCTGAGCTGATGCAGCTCTGTGAGGAAGAAAGGTCCAAAACTCCTCCTGAGCTACAGGAAGTGTTTAGTGGAGGTTATTGCTGCCAAATGTGCTTCAACCACTCATTAAAACACTGTTTCACTTATGTTTTCCACCATTACTCTGATTGTTTAATGGGTTTGTTTAATAAAGACAATAAAGATCACGACTGTTTGTGTTTTATCAGTTAAGAAACTTCACTTTGGTGAAGATCAGATCACACTTCATGACCAATTAATGCAGAAACCAGTAAACTGCAGACTTTTTCTTACGGCTGAACCTCAGGCCATGAATTCATAGTTAATGTATGCAAATGTCTTAAATGAGTGAAAGTGAATGTGTTTGCTATCTCCCTTCTCTGCAGGTTAACCATCTTGTTTTTTGCCCTGTCTGGTCTTGATGTGCTGGATGCTCTTGATGTGATTGACAAGAATGTCATGATTGAATGGATCTACTCGCTACAGGTTCTTCCCACAGAGGATCGTAAGTGTAAAGTGTTGTCCCTTCTTTAACACCTGTCTGTAAGTCAGATGACTTAATTTTGGGAAGGTCAGAACTTTTAAGTTTGACAACTTCAGAGTTGTTGGATTTAAAACTGATTTCAGCCTCCAGGTGTCTACTTCTCCCAACCTGTTCTAACTGCATCTCTGTTCATTTGGGAAAGTTGAACTCTAAATATTTAATTACTTGCCAATCTGTTTATGTGCCCAGTTGGTTAATTATTGAACACATCAGCAGGAGTCATTTTGGGCTTGCCAGGCTTATTTAGTCTAATTATTGCCGCTGCCATATGTTTGGTGTCTGACTGGTAATTAGAGGTGAATTCACAGCACATGACATTTCCACACTGATGATACTATTGTGTCCAGTTTGGAAATACTATTGTTGTTTGAAGTTTGAGCCTTTTAGCAGATGTTTACAGTTGAGAAGAAATATAGATCGTAGTGTCTTCCACTGTTTTAATACAAAAATACAACATTAGTACACTGAAAAAATATGTTCTGTGGACTTTTCCAGCTTTGACTGAATACAAATGAGCAAAGAGCACTCACAGTTTGAAGATGTATAATGTGTCCTACTGAATGCCATGTTCCTGTCATGGCTGCTAGATGGCAGCAGCACATTTTATTTAGTTAGGTTAGTCTAGTAGATCATCACAATGTACTTTGCAGGACCGTGCTTAAGGACAGTAAAAAGCAAATCAGACCTTGTTGTCTTGTCTGAATTTCTGTTACTCACCTGCTTTTGTCGTGTTACTGCTTCCAGAGTCTAATCTAAGCCGTTGTGGGTTTCGAGGATCGTCTCATATTGGTATCCCTTACAGCACTAAGGTACTTCTTCTCCTCACCACCCTCTTTTTTTTTTTTTTGACCTGATCTAAAGTTTGACCCAACACTGTGTCTTCTAGGTGAAATGTAAAACATTTCCTTCCTCTGCATTAGTATAAAGAAATACTTTGGATCAACATTTTCACTGGCATTATCCCAGTTGTTTTTGTTTTTCCCATTTACATTAATTCTTCTCAAAATATTTTGATTTTGATTCAATCACTGCTCCAGTTTGTTCCCTGTTATAAACACTTGAAATTTCTGATATAGTTATATCATCCCAAGTCATAACACTGAAAAGTACTATTTTAGCTGTTTGTCATTTTAATAACTTCTGCAGCATTTGTAGGAATAATATCTAATTGTATATATTGCTCAGGGTCCAGGTGTGCTCCATCCATATGACAGTGGCCATGTAGCCATGACCTACACTGGTCTGTGTTCACTGCTAATACTGGGAGACGACCTGAGTCGGGTTAACAAACAGGCCTGTCTGGCAGGTCTGAGAGCACTGCAGCTGGAGGACGGCAGGTGAGCACACTCACATTTACGTTTACACTCTGATTTCAAATGGCATTTTTATGCTGATTCACTTAAACCTGAGGTCATGTGAACACTATCAGTCTTAATGCTGAATGACACTCGCTAACTCTTTCTTCACATGCATAAACACGCACTTTGTATATAATGTCTAGCGGATATAATCTCTATTTTTAATCCATTTGACGTGAATGCGAACAGCTCATGTTTGTTTAACTCCTGTTTTTCTGACCTTTGGTGTTTGTGTGTTCTTGCTTCCAGTTTCTACGCAGTGCCAGAAGGAAGTGAAAATGATATACGCTTTATCTACTGTGCGGCCAGTATCTGTTACATGCTGGACGACTGGTCAGGCATGGACATCCAGAAGGCGATTGAGTACATCAGAGGAAGTTTGGTGAGCACATTTTAACACCCTGGAATCAGGTGTTGAACTCTTTTGCAGAGGGTGACGTTTGTGCTGCAACCTCAAATCTGTGAACCCAATGAGACCTATATTCCAAACCACCAGCATCTCCCTTAAGCATAGGTCCACTGTTTCTGTAGCATTCAAATCAGTGCTTCCACACTTGAATGAGGAGAATAGGCCACCCACCTTCAGGAGGTGGCACTCTGCCTAGAAATACTTCATCTATAATAGATGGAAATGTTTGAGCAACGCACGTGGTCTTAAAGCTGTAGCAGGGATTTTTCCTCCCTACCTGTAGGACAAACAACAAGTTCACATTGTGAGTGATGTTTTAGGACTGATGTTTAGCTTAACCAATGCGTTATAGTTATTTTTATATCAGAGTTGGGTTAGACACATCAAAGCAGTTGGTGCATTGTGCTGTCTTCATGCTCTTCATCTCAGACGGTAGAAAGATGGTTCCCTTGTTTTTCATTTCATTAAAAATGTCCATATGCCACAGATTGGTGGGTGGATTCCAAAATATATAGGCAGTGTAAGTTAGTTGTTGGTGAATGAAACCGTACAAAAAGATAATGGGTGGTTATGTGTGAGGATGCCTGGAACACTTTTACCAGTGTTTACAACCTTATTGTTGTCTGATCAGACCAGACACACAAAGATAAAAATGCAGTTATGACGGGCGTTAATTTACTAACATGCAGTTTGTAACAACAATACAGTTTGTTTAAAGCAATTTTTAGCCTTTGCAGGTTCACGAAACTCTGCTCATTTTCTTTCTGTGAACAGAAATAACCAGGACTCTGTGTGTATAGACCCAAATATGGTCGGAGAGCACGCTCATTTTATTGGCCTCATACAGATGTGGACAAATTTATTGGTACCCTTGCACGAAAAAAGAACAACCCATTATCTTCTCTGAAATAACTTAAAACTGACAAAGGTAATAGGGAAAACAACAATGAGCACCAAATAAAAATGAACAAATTCCATTTTCATTAGTATCACTTGTTGTGTTATTTAAAATATTCCACTGAATCAAAATTAAAATCAAAGTCAGAATTTTATGTCTTTTATTTCTGTTTTTAGTTTCAAGTTGATCGTGGGTTCATGTTGTTTTTGTGGAAGAGTGCCAACAAATATGTTCATGATTTCATAAGGTGGTTTATAATGAAATACATTTAAAAGGATAGTTCCATAATAGTATTTTAATCTAACAAAAGCATATGATCATAGGTTACCACATGTCTGTGCTCCAGTAATGGTGGATAAAAATTAAATTAACTGAAACTTCAGTCATTTTAAGCTTCTTATATATATATATTTTTCAGGGCACTACTGTCCTGCTCCTCTGCTGTGCTGCTGCTGTGTAATTTAACTGTTGACTCTTGATTGCAACACAGTGAAATCTAAAAAAAAAAAACAGAAGGAAACATAAAAATGCTTCCGTTAGACTGCCAGTTGATGATGCATTCACTTATGACATGACCAGTAAGAACAAGAGAAGTGGTCCAGTTCAGGGTTATTTCATGCACATGAACTTTTCTTGTTAGATGACATTGCTTGTAATTGAATGATATTTTCTTTGTTCTCTCCAGTCTTACGACAATGGCTTTGGCCAGGGAGCAGGGCGGGAGTCACATGGTGAGTATGATTATTTTCTAATGCTTTGCACTTAGTTACAGATGTAATGGATGTGAGTTACAAATCATTATTTGCATTAGAGGGATGCTTTGCACAATCTCAGAAGAGTTGAAAATAAAACCCACAGTTATAAAGATAATATGACAAGCGATTTGTTTTTTCAAAACTCTGATGATCAGATGAAGGGGGTTGTGTGAGTGTAGGCAGTGTCATATTAGAGAGCATGAAAGTGGCTGATAGCAGTGAGGGTTTAAAGGATTATCCATCAAAATCGATCTCATTGTCCTCATTAATCCCTACCCACTCAAATTAAACCTTATTTTTACCTTATCACACGCTTGAAAGCACTCCTCGGAACATCACTGTGTCAAAAAAGGTGACTATGGTTAAAGTAGCATTTTCTCTTTGTTACAGACTGAGACCATAAATTAAATCTGTATAATGAAACGGCTTGAAGGGATGGTCCCTGTGAATCTTGGTAGTTTCCCTCATTCCTCCTTGTGATAAATTTAAAATCTCTGATTACAGACTTTGTTGAGACTCGGCTCTGGTTTGCAAGCTAGCCAGCTCTGCCTGATTACACATCAGTAGCTCTATACTGTACAGTAGATGCCTATTACCCATCCATGCTTGAAGTGTGTTTGCTCAGCACCAAGACCTCCCACACTAACTGTTGTTGTAGATAATTGTGTTTGAACCACTGCGCAGTTCGATGTGTGAAATATGGTATTACAGAGTCTATGTGCCAGCATTCAGGGTGGTTTGCTTTTATCTCACTGTGTTTTCTTTTTCCATGAAATATAAATGTTCGTTTCTTTGAATAACGTGCTGTGGCAAATGATCAAATGTAGTTACATTTATATGTGAATATTGGTTCAGTTGAGGATTCTAAATAGTCTTTTTTTTATATATTTTACACTAATTACAATTGTCACACCTAAATCCATCACACTTGTGTGTGATTCAGATTTATATGTATTCATTCTTGTCTTCCGGTGCCTGCAGTACACATTAGAGATAACTTCAACACTGGCAGATTTACACCCTTGAACTCCACCTTTCCACTCGTCCTCACACACAGATAAGCAGCCAGGCATGCTGGTAATGTGAGGTTGCAGAAGTGATTGATAAGTGCTGGTTGTAGCTGTACTGATAAGATAACAGCTGGTCATCAATCGATGAACACAGTCACGTTTGACCATAAAGTCTGCATTAATCTTTAACCTTAAATAGATTAGGAGCAACTCACAATATCGTCCAAATCCAATATGAGTAGGTTTAGCTAAGCTAAAAGGGTAATAATTTCCTTTAAAAGCAACATTTTCTATCTATAACTACAAATCTCAAATTAGTTCCACATGGTGACAACTTCCAAAGAATGATGGGAAGTGAAGAGTAGCAGTATGCTATCAAATGTTTGGCAGTGAAAGCACCCTAACACCTCTGTATTTACTGTGCTGCCCTGTAATCATGTTGTCTGTCATTAAAATACATCAGTGTGAACCACTGGAACCTTTCAGTTTTAGTAGGTTGTCAGAAAACGTGTAATTGGATTCATTTTCTGTTCCGAATTGTCCACATCCTCATTCTGTGTGTCCAGGTGGCTGGACGTACTGTGCTATAGCGTCTCTGTGTCTGATGGGCCGACTGGAGGAGGCACTGAGTGAACGGGAGCTGGACAGGATCCGGCGCTGGTGTATCATGAGGCAGCAGAGCGGCTTCCATGGGCGGCCCAACAAACCTGTAGACACATGCTATTCCTTTTGGGTGGGAGCTACGCTAGAGGTAAGACAGGTGTACATGAAACGAGATGTAGTCTCATTCCCCATCCTTCGTGTATTGGTTTCAAGCATTTTACCTGACTTTCTACCAGCTTAGAAAAAATAATAAGCAACATTTTATAATACTGCACACTATATACAGGAACTGTGAAAACAACTGCGTTAATCCTCCACATTTACATACACACAACCCAAAAAAACCTGTGAGCAAACCCTGTGCATTTGGGTCAAAACTATGCCAGAGGTACATAAATGCCTGCTCATGATCCAGGAAACTGTGAACAGTTATGAGTAAGTCGTGGATACAAACACGCACATAAGCAAAAACAATACAGAAAAACTGTGAATTTCTGGGTCAAAACTGTGCCAGAGGGGCAAATGTGCACATTCCAACATAATATTTGTATATCACAAATGTGCAGTATGGCAGACACAGAGGGTTGCTATTATCTCCACCAGTATCTGTGGAGATGGTGAAAAACACGGCTTTGTTTATTGATTGCTGTAATTTATATGTGAAATTGTACTGCAGTGATGTAAGCATCATCTCACTCGCTAAATGAAACATGTATTAAATGCCAGACACAACCAATAGATATTAATTAGGAGCTGTTGTTTATATTATATTAATATTTTAGGTTTTAGATTTGCTCTCATGCTGAATACACTGCCTTATACCGCTCCGTTTCTCCCCCTCTCCCTGCCCTCTGCTGTCCCAGCTGTTAGATGTGTTCCAGTATACAAACTTTGACAAGAACAGGAGCTTCATCCTGTCCACACAGGATCGCTTGGTGGGGGGATTTGCCAAGTGGCCTGACAGCCATCCAGGTAAGTGATTTGATGTACAGAGATGACTGTCTCTAGAAATCTTGCTGTACGCTCTCAGAGAGTGCAAATAAAAACACTACTGGGAAGCTAATTACAGAAGACTGCCATAGTTGTTTGTGTCACCGTGACTGTGTGCGTTTTTATTTTATCTGTAGGTGCAGTTTCAAAGCAGTGAGTCAAACAGCACTGACTTTGTGTCATGAACACAGGAGTAAAGTGGGATGGAGCAGGTCTAGTGTTCATGTGGTAGAAACAACACAAATACAGTGTCAAGAAAAAGTAAATTAACTATTTGCTGCATAAACTGGTCATGAAATGTGATCTGACCTTCACCAAGGCCCAATAACAGTCAGTGTCATGATCTTTTATGCCTCTACACACCCATTAAACATACAGGGTGATTGTGAAAAAAGTAATGGCAGCAGTGTGGTCTCTCTTGAGGTCAGTCCACAGAGTCTCTTATGGGCTGAGGTCTGGGCTCTGACTGGGCAACTTTTTGTTTGTGAAGCCATTCTGTAGAAGATTTACTTCAATCTTTAGGGTAATCATGATGCCGTATCCCCTGACGTCTACTCAGCTTCAGCTATCTTGATAAACTTGGGAATTAATGTTCCCCCTTCTTGATGTCAAGCTGTCCAGGTCCAGAGGCAATTGAGGAACCCCAAATCATGTTCTTTCCAGCGTACTTCACTGTTGGATGATGTTTTCATGTCAGTTCATGCTTCATTTTTATGCCATGTATAGTGTGAGTCCACAAAACATTCCCCTGAAGCACTGTGTAGTTTAGTTGCTCTTTGGCAGCCAACACACAGAACTACACATTACATGAAGAGATGCACTTTACTTACTTTTTCTTGACACTGTAGATGCAAGTGCAGAGGTTGCGCTTCAGCACATGGTCTATTCTACAGTAGCTTCAAAGATGGTTAAAGACAAAAGGATGGTAGGACTTAGCAGTTTCATTTTATGTTTTTATGTTTTACTCTTTCTCCCTTTGGGCTGAACAGTTTCAACCCTGCTCTCACAGGTGCAGGGAGGTCAGGGTGGAGTCGCGTTTGGCAGTTTTACTTGAGATCAGTGGAAAACCTTTGTAACCCTAAACTTCAATGGTGTACATGGTTGTGTGTGTTCCTGCCTTCTTGCTCGCCCTTGTAATGTGTAATTGATGAGACGATTGTTCATGGGTAGCCCAGGGATACAGGAGATCGAGCTCCTCGCGTTACAGGAACAACGCAAAGGAGAAGGGCTGAAAGAAACTATGAGGCCAAACAGACACTGTTTTCACAGAGCCTTTTAAATATTACTGAACAATAGAGAGTTTTATTTAATAAAGCCCCGTGGGCACGGTGCAGTCATACACAATTACCGATGTATGGGAACTGGTCTGGGACGATGGGAAGTAACAATAATGTAGAACAAAAGCAAGTACTTTGAATTTGTAAAGCAGATCTGGACCAAATATCGTCAGATGTACAGAGAATATTACACATAACCTGGTTCTTTCCGCAGCTGATTTCTAAGGAATTCAGGTCATCATCAGCTTTCATGTTACTTGGTAATAACATAAAATTACAGTGGTTAAAAATTGAATCCCAATACTGATTGAACAGAATTACAACATCTGTTATGAAGCTAAGCACTGACCCACAGCTTTTACATTCTTGACATCATGGATATAAAAATGACTAAAACAGTCAATGGCCAAGTTATGAATCACAGGCGAAAACACACAAGCTTTATTTTTACTTGTTAGTTTTTGTTCAGTCTTACCACTCTCATGCTGCCTGCTTTAAATGTCAGTGTTGTTGTGTTCAGCTTGTTTCTGCTGGATTAAGACTAAAGTCAGTTATAGCAGGTTTAAAGACAAAAATTCAATATTATAATCATCAACATCACAATTATAACTAGTTTGAAAAAATATATTAAATCCACAATCTCAAGTCCATCAGATCTGATGCTCCCAAAGGAGTGTCACCCCGTTTCTGTTAGTTACGGCCTTGCGTTCAGATGAAATAACTATTAACTTGACAATGTCAGAGATTCTGCACAAGCTTTAAGATGTAGTATCAGATAAATAGCCAGTACTCAGAAGTATTGCTTTATGATAATATAGTGTTACCGTTAAAATTATTTCTTGATTTTAATCTGCTAATTTCTGTTTGTCCACTTTAATTAGTCTGAACAAACTACATGTATTTGTTTCATGTCATTTAGTGAAAATATGTCATGATAGATTCTGAACAACCTTGAGTTTGAGTCTCTCTGAATCCTGATTGATGCAGCTAATGGTGCTTCGACTGATTCCAGTGTCTGCATCTAATCATCTGTTGTTTCCTTATAATTCAATTAGTGCTCCATTTACTGGCCTCTACAGCTTTTACTCTGGTCCCAGTGGAGAGGAAAGGTCATGGGCCAAACCTATGTGCATTATTTATGTCCACTTAAAGGAGCAGTACAACAAAAACAATCACCCTCCATTTCTTCTCTTGTTATTCTGAAAGCTGCACACCTGTCACATGCAGGTGCTTCTGCCTTGATACATGCTACCATTTCTGACCTAGTCTCTTTTCTCTCCCCCCCGCTTTCCTTCCCTTCTACCTGCCTTCCCATACCCTCACTGTCAGATCCCCTCCATGCCTACTTAGGACTGTGTGGTCTGTCTTTGATCGGAGAGCCCAGTCTGAGGAAAGTCCACCCAGCTCTTAACATCACCCAGAGAGCCTTTCAGCACCTTCAGCATGTGCAGCAGACGTGGAAGAACAGCACTGGCAGCTGTAGCCGACAGCACTGACAGCAGGAGGCCTCTAAACAGGTTTAGTAATCAGGCAACTGGACTTTCTCTGCAAGACGTTTGGCCCACTCACTTGAGAGGCCTCCTCATGTCAGGACTCAAGCTTTTTCAAGATATCGCTCACACAGTAGTAACACTGGGGGCCTCAATTTAAGTCCATCTGTAGTTTTGTTAAGCAATACATGCCACGCGTTTTCGCTGCCTTTATATTATTATTATTATTATTATTAGGCCATATTAAATAATATCAGTTATGGTTTGTGGGAATAAAATTGTGCCAGAAAGTCAAATTTGAGTCACTGGATAAAAAATCTAGATGCCTCAATTTTGCCAACTTTTTAGATAGTGGTGCTTTGAAAGTATTATTACAACATAGTCAGCAACACAATCTGCTGTAAATCCTCCTAGCCAAGGATGAACACTACTGACACTCACATCTTATCCTGGGGATGGTTTGAGGAACATCTAAATGATGTATGTGAATGGTTCTGGAGGACTTTATGTTTCTGAGTCAACTGGTCTGATCTAATGTGTATCATCTAGCTTTGTCTGAATATTGCTTAATAGTCTCACTATATTTTTAATATAGTGCATAAATAAGCAGGTTGATTTTTTTTTGTTGTTCATGAATGAACATAACCTCAGTGTTAATTGCATGGGAAATGTTTCCTTTAGATGGACATTTCTACATTCTCAGACAGAAAACAACTGAAGACACTGTGTCTCAGATGGTGTATACTGTGTTTTCTTCCCTTCCCAAAATTGTTCTTGAACCTCCCAAAAGCCTCAAGCTCTCTTGTCCTAACAGTGATACCAGCCTGGCAGCCTTACTCCCCTGCCATTTTCAGCAGCTATTCAGCTTCTTATAGTTTCAACACTGTAGGGCATATTGAGTGATTTTAAATGAAAATCCAACTGCTGGGCTGAAATTCACAGTAAAGGCTGTTAAGAGCAAACAACTACCTTAAGGGGCAAATCTATGACTGAAAAAATGAAAGCCTCTTGAAGGAAGATTGAAAAGGTTGTTTAGCTACAGGTCTTATCTTGCCAGAGTTTGGTACCAATGGGGAAATCCCAACTTTGCTCGTAGGTAGTAGCTCCCACCATCTCCTGACTCCTGAACCCTAAACTGCTCTGTAACCTTCTTCATCAGCTTCTGTGCTTCCCTTAAGGCACCGGGCAGCCTGAAATCAATGAGAGCACAATGAGATTGTGGCATCACAACTTGGGGAAATACATTCTGGGAACGCTATTGACATGTTATTTTCAGAACAGAAAGGATATCTGCAAAAACAAAAGAACAATGCACATAAGCAGAATGCACCACTATGGTCAGACAACAGAAACTGTTTTCTAATTGTATTCACAGACTCTTCTAGTTTTATTGCTGTTGAGCTGATTAACAATGGTGATATTTAGAGTTTTTGTGGTGACACATAGGCACTGAAATTCAGAAAATTGCTTTACCTCCTTATCACATCAGTGCTATGATTCCCAGCACTGATGCATTTGCAGCATCACAGATTCTTTCCCCTGTTAGAGCCACACCCTTTAATTATAAGGCCACAGTCAATCAAACACCTGCTGCCACACAAGAGGAGGGGACAATATCACAGCAGTGGCTGCACAAGTCTGATGTGTTTAGCTACTGGATATAAAAATAGTCTCATTTTTAGTCTCTGATGCTGCCCTTGATTCCCTTCCTGCTACTTGGCCTCTTTTTCAGACTTTGAAACCAGACCAGGCCGGCAGATGAGAGAAGAGAGAGGAATGGAACACAGGTGAATAAATAAATAATCGGACACATCTATTATTAACAGTTAACTGTCGGAGTCTGGGTTCTCCTCTCTAAATCCAGACCGCCTCCATCATTCTACATTCTGGTATTGTTTTTTATTTAGTTATGAAATATCCTAAATTTAAAGAAAATCTGAGTGGTCCTGACCAGATCAGTTGAGACTGAATGACTATGTCTCTCACACATCTGAAGTGACTTTTACGATTTTTTTTTATAGTGTATGTAGGCCAACTCTAAAGGGGTGCACTGAATCTACATACAGATCCAGCAATTGGTGCACTTACTCTGTCAGCTATCCATCTTTGTTCATTTCACTTATCCAACTACAAAAACTGGCTGATGGGAACAGAATCTGTCTTTTTACGTTCATATCTGATCAATAATGAGTTTCCAGCAGGAGGGAAGAATTCATGCTGGCAGGATCAAAAATTGCTTACTCGAATAAATTAAAAAAAAAATGAAGGATTGGATGGTGAATCTGTCGTTTACTGCAGATGAAGGCTGCACCTCAGCAGTTGTGATGTTACATCTCATTTTTGCCACGTCATGCTGCAGTCGATGCTCTCAGTCTTGTGGCATGAAAAAAGAGGGACTGAGGCTTTGTGTTTCAAGACAGCTGCAGTGAAAACTGAGGACAGCTGGTCCAGAGATGTGAAATGGCTGTGAAAGTCCTTTAAGATGCAGCCAACATGTGGTTGAACCTTTGCTCTATTACAAAGTGATATACATAATGTAATAATACATAATGTATCTATAAATGTAATGGAATTTATTTTTTCAATGCTTTGTAGAAATATTGAGTGTAGATAAATATGTAAATGTCTATAAATATGTGACATCTATGGTGTAAGTGCTCAAGATGAAAATAATGTTTACAGCTACATCACTGAGACAGTTGTAGGACCTGGATATGCAAATGTTCATATGTGATATATGTCAGCTTTGAATTTGAGAACAGTAATGTTGCTTGGCAGTGCATTATGGTAAATAAAAATGTACTAACTTTTACAAAAAATTTTTTGTTTGTTTAATTTATGTATTGTGCACTAAAGACATTAATTTCTTTTGGTAAAGACTAAAAGTTGAAAGTGGTGGGTTATAAAATTTTATGTTTAGAGCTTGAAAATGCTTAATGCTTTTTTGTTGTTTTTTTTTTTGCAATAGTGGTAATGAAACATCCTGAATAACTCAACAAATGCAAAAATGCAGAAATTAAAGCCAAAATAATTTATTCCTTGGCCCACATTTCAAACATGCATCAGAAATCTGGGTTCTTGAGCATTTATTGCTAAAACAAATAGGTTTAAAATCATTCTTGCCAAAAATAATCATCCTCCTGCAACTATTAATATTCATATATTCTGGCAAGTATTCAGGTAAAATCTCAGCCTGCTTTCAAACCAACGAGTTCTTAGAGGAAGCAGGTATTTTACCACAACTAGTCTGAAATATGTTAACATATAAATGAATAGATCCATCTCCAACATGTCCTGCGTTAAAAGTGCAGTTTCTCACAGCTCTGCATCAAATCCCAATGTTTGAGGCTTTGGCAAGATTTTCCTCTTGTGTGCACATTTAAGATGTAAAAAGAAGAAAACTTGTTTGGGTGTTATGATTATGATTAGTGCTGCCCACAACAGCTGAGTTTCTGTCTTATTAAAAACCAAGTCCATGTTTCCTCTCGCAGCAGGAGCCATGCGGCTGGATGATTCAGAGTTGTTGTGCATAGCTCTATTTTTAACTTCAAAGATGACGACAGGTCAGCAATTTTTCTAATTTGCTTCAGTTGTCTTTACTTTTTTTCTTACATGTGTGGGTTTTGGTTTAGACACTGATGGTTTATTGTCTGTAGTTTGCCAGGTCAGTGACTAAGACCTAATTAAAAGCTTGGGGGAAGGGGAGTTTCACTGGATAGAGAGCAAACCATCCCACCTGGGAGCTGCATAGCACAGTCACAGACTTCACTGTTGGCACTGATGAGGAAATGTGAGACCTATTTGGCACTTAGAGTTCCAATCTGGATGTGCTTGTGATAAAATTTTAAACAACACTTGATAACGAACAGCATTCACAAAACCATGGCATGAAAAACATGGTTTAAAATGTGTTTTATTTCCCTGTCACTAAAATAGTTTGAAGATGTTCCCTTGACAGTCTGCTGCAGGTGTAGTCAGGGTGTGGTTATTTTCCCTTGTTGAGCAGACAATGTGCGTATACCTCTGTGGCTACAGACTTCCCTGTGAGACATGTGAACCTATATTACCATAAACTAGACTGAGTGGCAGAGAACTCAAATTTAAAACTACTTTGGTAAACTCACTCAGATGTTTTTATTCTCACACAAAAAGCAGAAGATCATTGTCAAGATACACTTTACTTGTGAAGCACCTACAAACTCAGGAGACAGAGATGTTTCCATTCTCTGCTGTTACACACAAGTAAACAGCTCAACATGTGATCTGTGTCTCATTACTTACTGCACAATATGTGCTTATACAACAAATCTTTCTGTAGGTATTAAATCTACATCAATCAATGTGCTGTATTACTGATTTGGTCAAGGACACTGAGACTATGTAGCTTGTTATTGGGCTATTAAGTGTCATATCTACAGATATTGAACACGAGCACTGGCCACATCTTGACCAAAGTCTATTGAAACAGTAATACAGTAATAAAAGCTGGGTATAGACACATTAGCCAAATTGATACAACTATATAATGAAGTACCTTTTAAACAGAGTTCATAAGTTGTAACTAATGCTTTTATAATGACTTGTGAATCATTTATATGTTTAATAGGGTTGAGTGTCAGATTGCCAGATAGTGGAAAATCCCCCTCCAGGATTTGTAGACACTTTGTTTTATCTTGAATTCATCATGAATGTCACTTCAGTGGAAGAACAGTAACTGAATTTTCATATATATTTATGTATATATGAAATATATACATGTACATATTTTATAGTTGGTTATAGTTTATGCATTATATTTGCAGATACAGGAGAAGTAAACAAACATGAATGCTGAGAAACTCTCATATTCTAGTCTATTCTATTCTATTCTATTCTGTCTGTATTTAACTATTTCAGTTTGATTAACACCAACACTCTTTAGTCGTTCACGCTGAAAACTGCTTTCCCAAATGAAACCACTGACTCGTCAGTGTTTTGGAGATTTTGGAAACACTGCTTGGATTATTTTATCATGCACCGTTTGCTCTGTCAGGCAATCTGCCCGTTCGTCCCCTCCATATGCTCAATGGGGTGGAATATGTCTGCATGAAGCCATGAGGCCATCTGGTGACGCGGAACAAGTGGCATTGCCAGAAAAAATTAAAAACACGAACTTAATCCGGCCTCACCTGTCGCCTCACATTCCGGCTCATGCATGGAACAGGTCTCTATTTCAAACTGCCACACTCAGGAGGAAGCTTCTTTCATCAGAAACCAGGAGGATCCTCCCAAACCTCACCCAATAACAGAAATCAAACCACCATGAGCACCGTAAACTGTAATCTGATATTTGGGTCGCAATGAGCAGAAATCATGTATCAGCACATGAGCGCGCTGCCACTCGTGCGTAAACTTGACTGAACGCAAGGACAGATTTAAGACCCTCCCTCATCTCCATTAATATTTTGGTTTGATGTTATAGTTATTTCTACTGGTTGATGGATAAAATAACACACAGCAGATTGATAAATGACAGATCAGGGGGAAACAAAGAGCCTTGTGAGGAGAGACATCGCCACTGAGGGATGATGTGGAGGAGAAGGAGGGAGATGGTACAGTGCTGAGGAGACGAGGGCGGGGTTTTCCTTCCAAGACGTAGGACAAACTAAATTAAAATAGGTTTCTGGCGGCCGGCGCATGTACTGTAGATACGGACAGACATAAGCCTGTAGCGAGAAGGAGGGAGGAGAGAGGATGGAGCTGAAGATGTGCTCAGAGGAGCGGCCTTTCTCTCTTGATGTCACCTCCTCTGTGAAGCCGTGAAGCTTTGATCCTGTTTCTTTAATCCCTGCTGCGGTTTTGTGTTTCCCTACATTTTAATAGCACATTTTAATATCACATTCATCACCTTCATCTGTAGCCATGTCGGACTCTGAGGACATGACGGAGTTCGCCAGCATCGTGGAGCGAATCGAGCGGGGAGAGGTGAGTCTCAGCCGGATGATTTATGGTCCTTGTGACAGGAGCGGTCTGTCTGTCAATATGCTCCAGCAGCATCAGTGCCGGGTCGGCCTGCGGGGCTGTCACCACTGCCTCTTCTGTTCTATTCTATTCTATTCTATTCTATTCTATTCTATTCTATTCCGGCACTGCACTGTGATCTGTTGTCTTCTGTTAACTGTCTGTAGTTAGATCCACACCTATCCAGATGTCAGGTGAATGTCTCTACTGACTATTAAAACAGCTACTGAAATGATTCTATTTATTTTTATTCCACTAACCATTAGTATCATGATGCAACACTGACCAGTAGCCAGTTCTATTAACAGTCTACAGATAGACCCTCACTCAGGCTACAGTTAGCAGCTATGTCTTCTATTGTTTCTACTGATTCAACTACTTTATATTACCACTCCTCTTTATTCACTATCACACTATATTGGATGATACACCACTGATCCTGTAACATTATCAGAGGTACCATACTATTATACTCTGTATTTAGATCAGTGTATCACACTGTAATATTAAGTAAACCTACCCACACATTCTATCATATTCTATTCTTTTGAAACATATATTATTTTTAGTAAGATGTTAATATGTATATATATTATATATATAGAGAGAGAGAGTATATATTATTCTATTATATATAGAATTAAGAGTTTAATTGGTGGCTTCAGTCACTGAGTGCGTTACATTGTGCTGCAGGCATATCAGAGGCTCCTGTCAATCAGCTGTGTGACACTTGGCTGTAGCTGTGTAGTGGGATGGAGCACTGGGTTAGTGAGGTGTGTGTGTGTGTGAGTGTGTGTCTGTATAATGAGGGGGTCTACACACTTTTCACCCATTACACAGCTGCACAATGTAATGTATGTATGTCTGGTGCTCAAACAATCTCTGACAGTCATTCATGCATGCATGAGCTGCGTGTTTCATATGTGTGATGGGAAAAGAGCAGACTTGACTCACTGGCTGGCTGAATTCAGTGATATTTAAAATTTTAATTAGGCCTATTTTTGCCTAATAGACAACAAGGTTTCCCCTTAACTCTGTAGTGTCACAGTGACCAAAGAGATTAATAATGAACCGTCTGTGGAAATGCACCAAATTATTTGATTTGTCAGATAAAAGTTACATCAAATTCTTCGCTTTTGTTCTGACAATGAAAATAGACTTTGATGCTTTAATTGACAGTCGAGCACTTTTTCACCCCCCTGTGTTTAGATTCCCTTGGGTTGAAAAGCTCCCTGCAGACTGCGCCCACAGAATATTCAAGTACCCAATTTAATGTTGAAAAACTGTGCCAGAAGGTAGATGTGAGATAGAAATCTAGATCCAGTGAGGCTGATGCTTGTTTGTGTTTGTATTGGTTGCTGCTAGCAGATGCTGTCTGGAAAGCAAATGCCTAAACAAAGATGTCAGCAGTGCCAGTCATATTCTAACATTTCATCCACTTCATCCTGGCCTGCTGCACAAGTTGTCTAGCAGCACTTAACTTTCTAAAAAAAAGTATCCATTTTGTGCTTCAAACTAAACATTGGTCGGTTGAGCTGAAGGACTCAATGTACAACAAAGTGAACTGTAGATCTTAGGAAACGACACTTCAGCAAGCTGATCATAAGTCTGCTGAAATAATGAAAAGGAGCCTGACATTAGTAGAGAGGCTGTAGCTTAGAGCAATCGATATACAAGAGTTAATCCAGTAGTCCACTGTAGAACCAGAGATTTTGATTTAGGATCTTTATGATCTTAGCACATGGTTATATAAACTCTTTTTCAGCAGACTGCAGCAATTAAAGGAATATTAATCAATAAAACTGCCACCTGATAAAAACACACTGCACCAAACATCAGCACAGCATTTTATTTCACTTGATAAATTTTAGTGCATACATGCTTTATTTTGTATAAGATGCATTTATTATGTACAGCATGTTGTAGTTTGTATACATTCTGTCAGTGTGGCTCTATTTCAGTCCATTACTTGAAAAATCTCCACAAATATCAGATGAACTTCAGTGTAATTTTACACAAAGATCAATGGTCACCAGAATATGACCCTCTGACTTTACTTTTAGTGACAATAACACTTTTGTTGACAGTGAAACACCTCAACAACTATATGGATTGCCATACAATTTGCTGCAGATATTGATTGTCCTCACAGGATAAGACTAGCTTTTCTAGGAACTGTGTGTAATTGAATCCGGAATCCAGTTATCTTATTGTGTTTCACATGGTAATTGTTGCTTAAAACTATTAAAACACACCACAGCCTATTCTCCTGACTGATCTTGTTCCATTGACATTTTTGGTTCAGAATAAAATATCTCACCAACCATCAGTTGATTTTCCATGACATTTTGTGAAGACATTCAATGATCCCCACAGACTAAAGCACCACAGATTGATTTGTAATAACTGCAGATCTTCCTCAATCATCACCTTCAGTTCAAGTTCCTATTTGTACAGTTTTGGTTTATAACCACATAGTTGCAACAATAGATCAATTAGTGTGTTTCTTCAGTAGCAAATACTGATCTAACATGGTGCATGTGGCAAACATTCATACAAACGACTCTGAAATTAATCTTAGCACACGACGCCTCTCCAGTCACATAGTTGAATAGTTGCAGTGGATGATATCAGGTCTAATGTGGTCAGCAGAAAGTAGCTGACAGAAAAACAGATGCACTTATTTTTTACCCTTTATTATTATTTTGCTATAGAGCACCTCACACCTAAGGAGGCTGCTTCTGAAAGTAACACTGTGTTCCTAAATTAACTGAGATTAGGCATAAGGAAAGTGTTTAACCCTGTAAATCCCAGCCCAACAAATTATAGCCAAAACATTTTCAAAACATAAACATTCTGTGTATGAAATATTTTACAGCATAGACTGTTTCAATATTTATTTTAAAATTTTGTAGTAACTCACTGTGCGTACATAAAGGAAAAAATAAATTTTAAGTTAACCTTAAGGCCCTGTATACATGTGACATTGTCATTAGGGGCTGAGCAGGTCTGATCCTAGAATCTTCCGTATAGATCACTCTGATTGAAATGAGGAAGATAATACTGGTGCACTGCTGTATGCAAAGTGGCGCCGACTTTCACTTTAGCCTGATAAAAGCAACAGAATTGGGAGCTGGGATTAATAAATAAGTTTACGTAGGGCCCATGAAGGCAGCATTAGTTTCTATGGAGATTAACCCCACACCCCTCCTGTCCTTCCCCACCCCCTGTGTCTGTCCGCCTGCTGCACACTGCAGCAGTGAATTGGCTGCTGAATCACCACAGCGCTGCGTCTCTGCGCGGCGTCACCCTATTTAAATTCACTCCGCAGTCGCTGTCGGCATCTTCTGCTCGACTCCGAGAAGTTGTTTTTTAGCCCGAACCCAAAAACAGCGGATAAGCTTTTTATTTACTGGTACACACAGGCTGCATTTTGTGACTCATCATGTCTGTAGACCGGCGGCGCAGCAGCATTTATGCGGTAAGTGAGAGGAAAAAGATTTGTGGAGTTGGTAAATTAGAAATGAACGTCTTCAACTCGTCATTGTCCAACAGCCTGTAGCTTCTCTGTTGTGTATTCAGTGACTGGGAGTTGTCGAAAAGTTGGGCACAACGAGCGGAGCTGTAATTAAACTGCTGTTATTGTGTCCATTCATTACTGATTCGAGTCATTGTTGAGTTTTTATATGTAACATTTGCCTTTAAACGCATTGGGGACAGCTGCATTGTTTTCCTTTCTCTGTTATAACTTCCTCTGTCCTTCTCGGTATTGTCCTTCAACACGTGCGGAGGCGTTTTGGTAAAGTTAAATTAGGTTTGCTCCGACAGATGGAAGGTAGATTTTATTGTGTTTTATTACAACACCTGAAGTAAATGAAGTGATCAGTGTGTAAACAGGCTGCTGGAGGATGGGTGTGGAAATGTCTAATCGTCTTTTAAACGTGAGCTGCTGGAATCGTGTTTTACTGTTTGTCTATATTTAGTTTGAGCTTAATCCTGTCTTATGTAATGTAACGTTATTTGAAGCGGTAAAGACGCTGCTGCTGCGTTATTGTGACTGTTACAGTGACATGTGAAAGGGTAAAGTAGTAATCTGTCATTCATACAAAAAGAATCGTATTCAGCCCATTGACACAATAAAATGTTATTTTAGTGCAGACATGTAGCTGTATGTTTAAAAAAATCCCAATAGTTCTCATAATAAAACTGCACATGTGTCTCATTTCAGATTGATCTGTTGTGCCCTTTTGGTTCTGGTCTGTTTGTTCCTGTGTCAGTATAAGGCTTCAGCTGTGCTCAAAAACCCAAATGTACAAATTCTTTGTAAGCATGTCTGTGATCGTGTCTCCATCACCAGGTCCCGATCAAAAACATCGAGAGGGAGCTGATCTGCCCGATCTGTAAGGAGCTCTTCACCCATCCGCTCATCCTGCCCTGCCAGCACAGCATCTGCCATAAGTGTGTGAGGGAGCTGCTGATGCTGAACCATGACGACTCTTTCGATGCTGGCTCCGAGTGCTCGATGCCAGGCAGCCCCAGGTCCAGGGTGCCCTCCCCATCCATGGAGAGGCTAGACAGGCTTGTGAGATCAGGTGGGTCTCGGGGTAAGCGGCGAAAAACATGTTTCTCTGCAGATGGAGTGAACGTATTACGGGAAGAATTTTTATATTTTACAGATTAGTGCGGGAAATTGGATCTCGCATTTCTCTAGGGTTAAAAGCATTTAACAGTGTGTTGAAGCATTAGTAGGAGCTGTATTCGTGCTGTTCTTGTGCGGGACCGCCAACATGATTATGTGAACTCATGGGACGCAAATAATCAGCAACTGCTTATTTGGAAATGAAAGTATCGGATGCATCTCACGCCATTTGCAAAAGCTTCCATGGAAAAAGTATAAGAGTTTTGTATGAGTGGTGCCAAGTTCCTGATTGCCCTCCTCCCGATTGCCTTAACTTGACTTTTTAGTTCTGCTGACAACTCAGTAACTGTATTTAACTGGTTTTAGTAGCTGGACCCTGGGATTTACTGTACCTCTCTAGGAAAAACGAAAACGGCTTAAATATTTCCTAAAAAAATGAAATATGTGGTAGTGGGTGAGATAGTAGTGCCATTGTGAAGAGGATTTCATGAACCAATAAGCAAATCTTTAGCCAATGCAAATTTAAGGTTGAGAGTGAATAGGCTTATGGAAACCGTGAGCAAGACAAAAATGGGCCAGGCATTACTGCGTGATATCTGGGTTTCAGACAATGCCCCTTCCTCCCTCTCCTGTCCCAGATAAACCTGAACAAACATAAGAAAGTAGTTTGTTTTTTTTTAGCTCTTAACCATAGTCATCACTTCTTTTAATCCTGTCTGCTTTTACAAGCTACATTAAAGACACAGCACAGGAACTTGACAAGCTGTAGTTTTGTCTAACAAATGTTGACAAGCTCTTTCAAGCCCTAATCATCTTCACTGTCTGCCTCTTGTGGCCCAGGGGCAGCAGACATCCCCATCAGTCATGCAATAATTTGAAAATGTTTTAGGAACAAAGAGAGTGGTAGCTGTCATTTGTACTCCACCTTTAATTGGATGTACAGATGGATATGTGTGTACACAAGTGAACAAAGCATATAAGCTCCTCTAAGGCATTTTAAACTCTTAAAACCAAGCTGAGCTTAAGGGAGAGAAAGCAGTGGAGCTGTGGTTGGGGAGGGGGGTTCAGATAACTAAAATAATTCGTCACATTTTAAAGTTCTTTGCTGGACGCATGGCACTGTTGCAGCCAGACTTGAGCAGGTCAATGTCTAAGCCTTAAAACTGCTTCGTGGGACACAATGCTGCCACAAGAGAGTAAGCACTGGGCTTCTGGCCATGAGCAAATGAGACACCATCTTTATTTTTCAATGAAGATGGTGTCTCATTTGTACTCTTGTCCGCTCTTCCCTAACAAGACGGGGGCTGTGTCCGACTTCCATGCCACAAACTCATTAAAATCAGGCTTTGGGTATGTAGTGGAAAAGTGACACATTAAGGTGTTTATACAGACGCATTCATTTTTGAGTTTATTGTTGGTGTTCATGGGTAGACAATCTACTGCAAAGAGAAACAGGCAATTATGTTTTCCACTGTTGTTTATAATGTTTATAAAATTAACATTTATAAAACTTTATTCTAATTGGAAATTTGATACACTATGACAATTGGTATGTTTTCCATATGCTGTATAACTTGTATGTTGTTTGGAACTGGGACACAATTCAAGGTCTTGAGAAACTTTATTATATTGCAGAAAAAAACATTTTACCAACTGTGTTTAAAACTCTTTGTAAGGAGATAATGTATAGCATATTCAGTCGCTGAGTACCAAATCCATACTGTACACAAATGGTAAGTAGGATTTTAGTATATTGGAACTAACAAAATAAAGCGTACTCAGAACATTAGGTACTTAAAACACAAAAGAAATACAAAAGTGCCACACACTGCTAAAACATTACAAGTGATTGTGGGTGGAGGAAACAGGAACACTTCAGAAAGCAATGCTGTGTGTGTCTTTGTGAAGTTTGATTGGCAGTAGTATCCAATTTTAATTGATGCAGTTATTGTGTCAGTTACAAAATAGTTAAAATGACATACTGGAAAGACTAATATATAGTTAATATGATATGAGTACTGATTAATGTTTGATATTATGTCCATTCAGTGGCCCATATGATATGAAACTGAGAGATATTCGGGTCTACTCACCGTGCCAAATGGCCTCAGAGCAACACTGAGAATATAAACCAGAGGATCAGAACTGAAAAGATCCTTGGTGTACAGTGAGGTGAAAAGGTTCTTGGGAGCTATTCAGATGTGGCTCCAAACCGCTGAGGCCAGGTCCTCAAACACTGCCTCCCTCATTCAGACTCCCTGCTTCAACCTGAATGAGTTCATTCTTTACTGGCACAACTTCATCTGTTCATCCAGGAAATAATTAAATCCTGCTGTTGTGTAAACAAACCTCACACCTTGCTTAAACCAGTCTGTTCAGGTTGACTTATGTCAGTATGAGTACTAATTTTATTAAATTTAAATAGATGCACCGTGTTAAAAAATATTTAATGCACAGTTTCAATTCATGGTGTAGAATAAATAAACTCAGTTCAGTCCTAACTACTATTGGATCATGTATAACTGAAATTCCCTTGGGGATTATTTGTCCAGTGTTCAGTGCATTTAATCAGCATGTTACAAAACACAAACTCTCAGTGTGTTTAATATGCTGTTAATGTTTAGGAGACCTTTGAATATGTTACCTCTGAAACGGAGGAACAGTAATTTTGCCATCAGCAGTGGGAGATCACATCGCTGGGAGTCATGGTGATACAACCTGCCTCTAAGGAATGAACAAGGGATTAGGTGAAGGGAGAGAAAGACTTCAGGCTGTCTTTATCAGTGCACAGCTTGGACAAACCTTGCTCTGCTTGGGCAAAAGAAGGCAGTCACTAAAACTTCATCAGCATTATTTCTAAACTTCACCCACTTAATGTGTGAAAGGGAGCATGAGGCATTTATGTTCAACAGTTAACTCTTGACGAGGGTACTTGGCTGGCACGAGCTCTTGAAAGAATAGTTTGACTTTTTAGGGAAATATTTGTTTATTGCATATTCATGTATGTATGTCCAAAATCACTCCCAATATAACACATACCAAGTAGTCTACTCAGTAGTGTGCAGCAAATTGATATTTCAGAAACTTGCTGATCAGCGTCATATTGTTTAATCACTAATTACTGTTTGAGCCATGTGACGGCCATTTTCTTGTCTTCAGAACAGGGCTCAATTGCGGGATTGTTAACAGTGAGAATTCATGTACACTACTGTTAACTGTCACACAATGCACTGCTCCCTGTTGTAAACAAATTACAACCGTTATCTGTAATGACGCTGATTATCAGGTGTCTAAAATCTCAATTTGCTGCTTATTACTGAGTGGACTATTTAGTGTAAATTATGTACTAGTGAATGATGGAGTGGGGAGTGATTTTTGCACACAGCCAATGTACACCATTTTGTGCTGCATTGTGAGATACGTTCAGTGCACTATGGGATAAGAATTCTCACATTTACATTCACACATCCCTACAAATGGTGACACCCTAGAAAATAGGGGGTGATTTTGGACATGGCCCGCTAGCTAGCTGATTAAGCTAACACTAGGTACATGAGGTGGTTGCAGTCTCAAGCTGACTTTACTATTTTGTATGTTTTTATGAACAAAAATTCCTTAAACTTAAGATAAAGACTAGTCTAAAGCTACACATTCTAGCAGTTTTTTAATTTTACTAACATGCAAGTCATTTGTTCAGTCTGTGTTAAAGCAGTGTAAAGTGTAAAAGTCTAGTGGCAGGTTGACCATGCTAGAAGGATGTTTTTTATATTCTTTGACAGAGCCAAGCTAGTGTTTCACAATTCATATAGATTCAATTCAGTTATCAGTTTGTAACAGACTGGACAAACTTGCTGTGTTGGGTGCCCATATAAACACTGAAGGTGGTTGATGTAACCACTCCTGTTAATTTCTGCCATGAATATGCTTTTCTAAAGTACAATGCAAGTGGTGGGGTTTTAAGACACACTTGAAAAATTGTGATCCTATCCTTTAATGCTACTTGAGTTGAACCAATAGTCTTCTGGGGCTAGCTTCTCATTTGGCATACAGACATGAGTGCATTTGTATCAGATATACATTTAGTGTTAATAAGTGCACCAGTCAAGAGTTAATTGTCTTCCAGTAACTTCACATACTGTGTGAATATTTTAAACACGCCATTTTGTACTTAATTTAATTTTGTTTTTTCCTTGCAGTTTACTTTTATGTTTGCTTCATCACGATGTTTAAAAATAACTGGTCTCACATGTCACTTCTCATTATTGTTTAATTTTTCTTGTTGGTCTCACCTCACTTCTCTGTTCATTGCTTGCAGCCACAGTTCGAAGGTCGTTTGGAAATCGAGGTAGACGCGGGCTCCATGTTTTGAGTAGCTATAGTAGTGAGTACAGTGCTACTAGAACCTCTGTGAATCCCTAGTTTGGTCCTACCTTTTGGTCCTACCTTTTCTCCCTGTCAACAAGACCATACACAGTACTGATTAAGCATTAAATACATTTTTCAGGGGAGTTACATCAGGTACTGCAGTTTAATGTTAATTCAATATTTTAATATTAGTTAAAATTAAGACATGTCCCTTAAATGTCCACTGAGCATAAAATCATCATTTTATTTTGTAAGATTGAAGGCTTTTGTCAATCTCTAAGCAATCAGATGTCAAAGAAAAGTGACTTCAATGGCTGGAATTGGTGTATAAAAGCTTGACGCTTCCTAGGAGCTGAAACAGGTCAGGAATGTGTGTGTCCCTGACCCCCTGGTGTTTCTTTAGCTAAGCTTTGCATCAATTTCATAAAACATTGTGGCAAGTAAAGCTGCTTTATTGAGAGGGAGAACTGTTAGTCTTTGTTTCTGAGTAAAACACATATAGTGAAGGAGATTTACAGTACGTTTGGGTTTGCAAAGATTCACAGACCTGTTCCAGCACAACATTAATCATTTTGAGCATGAGTGGTGTCGGCTTGTTATTGGTTTCATTGTGGCCAACTTGCAGTTGTTTGACATGCTCAGTGGATGTCTAAGACAAAAATGTAGCAGCAAAGTCATTTACTGACGCTGAGTCACAACAAATGTAAAACCTTTTTAAAAAAAATAAATAAATAAAATTTTTT
>OMLM01008381.1:40018-70928 GCA_900302695.1 Helostoma temminkii
CATGATTTTTTTTTTTTTTGTTTTGTATTTTTTTTTTTTATAAACATGACAGAATACACTACATGGTTTGTCATGTATTGGCCTGTCCATGACATGCAGGGCTCTGTGACCTGTGCTGTGGTAAAAGGGCAGAGGTCGTCTTTGGGAAACTAAATTATATAAACATGTTGAACCATAAATGAATCACTGGATTATGCTACTTTTTGAAGTTTTGTTCTGGTCTGCTGATTTACAAAGGCCTTTTCTGTAAAAGGTAGAAGTTTCCCAGGACCAAAGAATACATACTTTAAAAAAAATATATTATTATAATTTTTTGATTGCACTGGTAAGACTTCATTTTACTTGACTTTACTAAAATAATAATTTAATTGTAACTTGTAAAATTATAATTAAGCAGAGATAAAAATCTGTAGGTAATTGAACAGTTTGCAAAAATGTATCAGGAGCTCATGGTCAGAACAGTCACAGGTTGAAACCCAGATAATTGTTGGATTTAAAAATAAAATAAAAATCTATTTATATTGTGCAGATAAAGTTGGGAATTCTAATGTTTTACTGCAGATATGCTTTAATGAACCTTTATTGTAATAAGTATAACGTATGTTAATTTTGGATCCACCTTACATTCCTGCCTTAACAGCATGACTGGATCAGACATTCAGACAGACTCAGAACTAAATGATTGTTGGCTACATCTGTCTGTGGCTTGCTTCAGATGCCTTTGGTGTGGCTTGTATCTAACCTGACCACATTATGTGTGTGAGTGCCTGGGAAGGAGAGCAGTATTGATTATCAGTGTTGCAGATAGCAACAGTAAGTTAGGTCTTTCAGTCTTAGACAATGACAGATGACAGTTTCAGGATCTGAGAGCAGCTCTCTTGTAAATAAGAAGTTGAACAGTGTCGATACACAGAAAATGCTTTAACAGGTTTTCAGTTGCAGCTGACTCGAGAAAAATTTTGTTAAGGGAATGAATTCTGAAAGTTTCTGCAACAACTGTGACCACTGATGGCAAAACTGGGAGTGACTTGAGATGGTGGCTGTGGGATTTTCTTGCAAAACTGGACAACAATCCTGTTTGGTTTAAAATCATTGATGTGTGATTAATCTCAGGGGCTACGCTAGGCCCTGTCTGGATTTATGGACAAACTATTGTATGACTCTTAATAAATTTAAGTGGAGTTGATAGTTTGACAAAGGAACCACTTTAAGATGCAAGAATGTACAGTGCTCAACTGTCAACTCATAAGGCACACTTAATGTGTTATTAAGGAATATCCATGCTTTTCAGTTGTTATTGCTGAAATTATGATTTCCTTAGTTCATATTTAATCGTTACTTGTTATGGGGAGTTTTGCTCTTTTATTTGAGCACTGTGATCACAGCCACACTCCCCTGAGCAGCTCTGCTGGAATTGAGGGTCTTGTTTGAAGAAACCACAGTGGTGTTCCTGAGGTGGTGGGCAAACTGCGTTTTCACATGTCACACACAGATTTAATCCTGCTGGTGTGGAGCGCTTACAGTAATGAGATCGCTCTTCCAACCTTTAGGCCACTACTAAAATCTGCATCATAGAAAATATTGATCATTCTAGAGAAAATTTAACACATAAAAATGTATCCTAGATTAATTATTGCCTTCCTCTGTTTTGGGGAAGTGCTGCATGCAGCAGCTTTGGGTTGTCATTATGATGTGTGTCTTTAATCTAAGTGGCCTACAGGAGTTAATGATGCTCTTACTCTGCACTCAGACTGAAAAGACGCTGTGCGAGGTATTTCTGTACTGCAGTAATTTAATTGAGGTATTGGCAGTGCAGTAGTAAAGAGCCACTACAGTGTCTCTGGATAGCCCATAAGTCCTTAAATAGTACATGGATGTGTTTAACCATTATAGGGGAAAAGTGAAATGCATCACATGTTTTCTTTATATTGCTGTCAGAACTAGTGTAGATATAGATGTTTCCATTATTCCACTGACTGAGAGAATAGCTGCTCTCAACTATTTCCACTTTAACTCAAAGTTTTAATTTAATTTAATTTTACAACTTGGCTTTGGTCTATCTAGCTGCAGCTCTACTGTATCTGTAGTGCTGTTTTTCACTAAACTAAGGAGGCTACTACCTACTTAGCTGGATGGCTGACTTCCCTGTTTGGTTCTTTCCTGTTGGTCCATCTGTTGAACCATGAAAACTTTTTTTTTTTGTCAGTGTAGTGGATGGTTATTGTCTCAAAGAATGTCTGTCTGGGATTTACACTGAAGTACTAACTCATTGTACCAATTGTCTTGCTTACAACTCTAACACGAGGAAAGAGGTAGGTGTAATTAATGACGATTAGTGTTAATGAAAGTGCTTTGGGCTAGAAGAGGACACAAGGTCATGAAGGAGAATTGTGACTGTGAGAAAGGATATTGCAGACTGAGGATTAGCCAGTTGACTTTGGAGGATCAGAAAGCTCAGCAGCATTGGTGACACTCATCAGTGACTCGTCTGTAGGGGAAAGAGCTTCATAAAATAGACACCACAATGAGCAGTCTCACTGGAGCTGTTAAAATATAGACACAGTGGGATGAACCGAGGAATAATAAGAGGAAAATATTAGAAGTTGGAGGGTGGAGTTGTAAAGAAATGTACCTTGATGGGAGAAAGATGGTGGCCTACGTGGTTACAGCACTGTGGTTCTGTTTCTGGGAAAAATTTGCTTAAGGCTGAGAATTGTATATTAGAAGGATAATTACATAATTCATGCAGATGACATAAATTATTGTAGTGGAAGTACACATTATAGTCAGAGTTTAGACATGTTGGTGCTTTATGCTTCGATCTATCTAACCAATCCTTAAAACAACCAACGGAAAAAGGATGCATATGATGAGAAAGTGGAAAGGAAAGGAAAGGGAGAGAGAGAAGTGATGGTGTTGGTGATGTAGGCGCTTTACAAAGTGCGTTTCCTGGCAGTGCGTCTGTTTAAAAACCTCTTAACAGGCTCCATTATTCAATACAGTCTTGTCCATTGTCCCAAGTGAATAGTCTTGAGCCTGATAAATCTAATCTTTGCAAGACTTGCACTGCTTCATTTGCTGAAACCCAGGTTATTGAAGTACATTACTTGGCAATATTAAGACTGAAAGATTTTGCTAGAATGTGATGCATAAGATCTTACAACCAGCACACACATGTTTTTCAGGCTCTGTCATATGAAGAATGTGTCAACATGGGATAATTGTTTAATTGTTCAGAAATTTTCAGTCAATGTATTGAACTGCATATGACTCTTATCAAATACATTATTTTATATGTGACACACACCTGCATGTTAATAGTCTTGCCATCTTTGGTTTCCATTTTTACTTATTGTTTATTTTCTGTCTTCTTTTATACTTTCTTGTGCCTCTTTAGTTCCAGATCCTCCTCTGATTGATCTATCCAATAGCAGAGTCTATAATGAAGCCTCAATCTGCTGGAAACTGTCGGATGATCACCTTCCTACAGATCACCATGTGCTCGAGTACCGCAGGTAGGTGCAAACATACAAAGAAATGACAGTAAGAAGATGCACATAAAAGCTATAGGTGATAATATAAAGTACTGTAACCTGCTTTTCCCAGACTTGGGGGTCCGAGCCAGTCCCCATCACAGGAGGACGGTGAGGACAGTGGGGTCTGGAGGGCTACAGACAGGGTGTTTGGTGCCAGCACTGTTGTGTTTGATCTAGACCCTGACAGCCTGTACTCCTTCAGAGTGCGAAGCTGCAGGAACTCTATGTTCAGCCCCTACAGCCCAGAGGTCACCTTCCACACGCCACCAGCACCTGGTAAGTCTGAGAGGCGACATTTTACATTATCATTTGATAAGTATGGGTTTTTTATTTTTCATTTTTATTTCTGTATTTTTGGATGTATGTTTTGTCCTTTGAGTCATTGAATGGAGAAAAGAATGGGAAGGTCAGTGTTGGGCCAATGTGGAGATGTGTTGGCTGAGTTCTTGAAAGGAGGTAGAGGAAAAAAAAAAACAAATGTTCTCATAAACTGGATGATTGCAATTAATTTTCTTTTGGCCCAGTCAACACAAGCATCATGATTGTTGTTAATGCCAAGTGCATTAATTAATTCACAAAATGTTAATTATGTTCAGGATTAAGCTCCTGAATATTGAAGAACCAGCCCCTGTCACTGGGCCTCTTTTGGCCAAGGCAGCAGCTAAGTCTCTGTGTCCCCTGCACTTCTCAAAGCCTGACTGAGTGTTTAGCACTGGACTCGAGGGAGATTATCAGATGACAAGTGCTTCACTGTTTTAGGTTTGAAGTCTCTTGTAGCATGAACAATGGAGATAACGAAGCACAGTGGTGTTTTTCGTTTATCACCATGGTGTAATGGCCTTTTGTGTTTCAGATGGCTGAAACCAATATGGCTTTTGTCTAAGTGTGCGGGGGTGGAGGGTGTTGTGCAGCATGACAGCTTGGAAAAGAGATCTACAGTTGCATGTGTTGCTGGCATTTTAGGCTTGCCTGTCAGACACAAGGTGGAATTCATTAAAAAATTTCATCATCCCCAGCCATCTGCTAAATCTGAATCCAAATCATATCCTTACACTAAGGGACAGTATCATTTTGGTGCATGCTCTGCTTGGCAGTCATTTTATTCTCCTTGCTTTGAACTGCCTTCTCTTATTATAGATGCAGAAAGAATAAATGTCTGGGTTTGTGTTTGTGGAGGTGTTTTATATACTCAGTTCTGGACACAGAATATTGTGAGGATTACATTTTTGTTTCCCTCCAATGACAGGAACCTGCATTAAAATCTTTTTCACACACACACACACACACACACACATATTGCATGTTGCTCACTGATGTTAGGTCTCCTGAACAAATCTTGTTTGTATTGGGATTAGAGCTTCCACATTCCTGTGCTCTCTAGTTTAAATAAGACTGAGTGGATTCTCCTTTTTATTTTTTAAATTTAAATTTTTAAATTCTCTTTCAAGTGCTAAGTCAACATTTGCATACTGTGAACATGCTGTTAAATTAATATCCATTTCTACTTGTGTGAAGGATTAAAATTGAATGTGAAATGTCATGCTTCATCAATTATATTTATCCCAAAATTTATATTTATGAAATGTCTGGGAGCGTCAGTTCACGTTACTACATAAATGTCACTGATTATTTTGCAGCTTAAAGATAGCTTTAGATTTTTATATTAAGAATTAATCCTATTCCAAAGATAGAATTTAAGACTGTTGTTTTTGGTCAAGGATCCACATTGCTGTCAGTGAACAAAAACATAAAATCATTTCAGGCTTCCAGTTTAGCCTGACATAAGAGGTGTTAGGTGTTAGCGTGTCCCTGCTACATAACTTTACCTGAAATGACATTAAACAGGCTTATACAAATGATCACCATGACCTAGTTGTTATAAAAACTTCCCTAGACAAATTAACTTGTCTTTCCAGTGTAGAGCTCAGATTTCACGGTACGGTTGTAAGAAAAGGCAAACAATGTCAGCTTTTATGTATCCTGGATTATGGTGATCATGGCCTTTGGTCAATAATCTCTTTATAGAGTTAATGTAATTGCATGTATGAAATAAGCAGCTGGTTTTCTTTATGGTGTGATGATGATGGCAAGAAGGTCTCTGTGTAGCTTTAAGATTGTGTTATACCGCCCTCATGTGTCAGCCTTTACCACTTACCCTTTGTCAAACTTCAGTGTAGGAATCAAGCTGTGTGTGCACTAAACAAATCAGTTCTCTTCTAGACTTAACCTTGTTTTGTTTTTGTTTTTTTCTCCTCTCTTCCCTTTTCATTTTTCTTTATTCCGCTGCCTTCCTCCACCTCGGTCTTCCTTCATATTGTCCACATTTTCCATGCCTTCTCACCCATTTCTCGTGCTCATTTGCACACTGTCCCTTCATGTACAGCTTTTGGTTTCCTGTTCAGTGACAAGTGTGGATTCAGTACAGAGCGACTCATTCTAAACAAGCGCCGAGACACTGTGGAGAGCGTAGCAGGCATGGCCTTCCTTCTTGCAGCAGAACGTGTGCAGACGGGCAGCTACATTGGACTAGACTACATAATTGGGGACACTGGGATCTCTCAGGGAAGGTATGCCAACAACTGACACTGGGACTCTGTACAAAGATGTTGTACCAGTGTCCAACAAAATACTAATAGCCACAGTGCTACAGTTTTCTTTAAAGGGGAGAAAAGGTAAAACCCATAGCTAAATCTAGAAAAAAGTGACCAATATGGCAGCCTACAGATATCCAGGGACTACCAATATCTCATGCTGTCTGCATATAAAATATTTAAGGGTCGGAACAGGGGTGGAACACAGGATTATTAAATTGTCATTTCTGTACCATTTTATTTTCAACTTGAATTCAGAAAGTGATAGATTTCATTAATCACAGTGAGGAGACAAATCAGAATATGGGTAGAAATGGGCAAAGAATGTGTCATCATAATTTTCAGTTACTTTGCTTGTTTTGCAGATTTTTCTGGGCCTTCAAGGTGGAACCATACTCCTACATGGTTAAAGTGGGAGTGGCTTCTGACTCGAAGCTGCTTGAGTGGTTTCATAATCCCAGAGGTACCAGCAGCCCAAGGTAAGTGCAAACGTGTCTCTAGGTGCATAATGTATGGTTAATGCCTGACTGCAACGTATGCAAATACACTCAATGTCAGTGGTGAAGGTTTTAAGTCATACAGTACCTAATCCTGTGATGTAAGAGAACCGTATAAACCCCTAAAGAGCTTACTTGCAGACAAAGCCTGCCTTTCTCACTGGGTTAGCTAATGTAAAAGCATGTAAAGAAAGCCCCCTCACCATGGCCATGCAAGTACATTTTAATTCTATGTTAATTATATAATGCACACAACACCAGGCTGCATTCAACCAGTCATTAGATTGCGTTACAATCTAATCATTAGGTGCAGCATTTTTTAAATTTTTTTAAGGAAATTTCTTGGAGAATGTCAAGTATGAGTATTTGTTTTTTTTTTTTGTTTTGTTTTTTTTTGTTTTCTATGTCTTTCATCATAATTTCTTGTATTTGCATTTTGCACTGTTGGTCAGATCAAACGAGATATTTAAGGACATTATCTTGGGCTTTAGGAAATTGTGACAGAACCTTCCCTTTTTAGATTTTTATAGACTTCATAATTAATTGAGAAACTAATCAGCAGATAAATGTTAAAATGGTAATGATAGTTGTAGTCGTTTTGTACAAAACTTATAAACTAATTTTTGCAGATTATCAATGTTTCATATTTTAGACAATTATGATTCTGGTTTGAACTTAAAGATTTACAAACTTATCTCTGTGCCTATCCACCCTTATTTTCCTTCCAACAGGTATGACCATGACAGTGGGCATGACAGTGGCAGTGAGGACACTTGCTATGAAGTCTCCCAGCCCTTCACCCTCCTCACTATGGGCATGGGCAAACTCTTCATCCCCAAGGCTTCTTCCTCCTCCTCTGTTTCCACAGCAAGCGCATCTGGTGACCCTGGGAATCGTGTGCTTCCCATGCCACAGCGTATTGGTGTATGCCTAGATTATGATGCATGCCGGGTGTATTTTTATGATGCCGACACCATGAGGTGCCTTTATGAGAGGCAGGTGGACTGTTCGGGAACGATGTATCCAGCCTTCGGCCTCATGGGCAGCGGAAAGGTTCAACTGGAAGAGTTCATCACTGCTAAGAGGCTGACCTTCTGAGGATGGACGCAGTATATTTATGCATTAGTGTTTGGCATGTTCTACAAAGAGCATGTATAATGTATGACCTACACATAAGATGACAATGAATATCAGTGTCCACATAATGAAAGATGTTGAGAATTGGTATACATGTGAAAGGTTTTGTCGACATACCAAAGTCTCTTAATCTGCTAATTGTATTTGGTTTTAATTGTCAGCTATGACCAGCTGTTAAGGTGGTGGCAGTAAAGTTTGGTATGCAGCCACTTTAAATCTTTGTTTTAACAGGAAGCGCCTTCAAGCTTAATGTTTTTGTCTTTTTTTTTTTTTTTTCTTCCTCTCCCAGGTTGTTTATAATTTTCAGTGTATTCATTTGTAAACATATAGAGTGTTCTTTGATTTGTGGGCTTTTTTTTCTGTAATTTTGTCTAAATGTAGCAGTAGAGGATAAGATGTAATCTTGGTGGACCTGAGAGAGCCTTGTAGCTACTCTAAAAATAGCGCCTTCGTGCCTTTTTTTTTTTTTTTCTTCTTTTTTCAATATAATGGGTTATTTAATTTTTCTCTTAACAAGCAGATGTTTGCTCCCACAAGCATTACAGAAACACTTAGAATAAATACTGTAGGTTAGTTTTTACTGCAGGTGTAATTTGGTTTTAAACACTGATGTAATGTTATAACATAGACTCCACTGTAACTTATTCACCTATTCACCATTGATGTTATGACCGAAAACACTACTTTTCCTCTTTGCCACAGTTACGTTCAGCTATTTTTGCACAATAAGATGAAAGAAGTCTTGCACCTGAACTACAATCACATTTTGATCACTACCTAGTTTGCTTCTTCACATTGATAACTCACTTGGCTCACTCTAAAAAAATGTCACTCTCACTTTCTCTGACAACACAAATCCTGGAATAGCTACTTGGATTTAAAAGCGTCTCTCACTGTTTGCACTCTTGCATCTGTTGCACAGCACTGAATGTGACTTTCAACACCATAATAAAAATGTAAAACTAACAGGTACAGAGCTCTGCGTGCTTGAAGTCAACATCACTTTGACAGATGCAAAGTCACTAACAGCCAAAGCTTGTTGGTTCTGGTGCTTACTTATGTGCAACACACCACTTAGTGGCCTCGCCGTCTTACAAAACAACAAAGTAGTCGTTCAGGTTCTTACAAAAAGTGCTATCACAAGACAACACTGTTAGTACCTTTGCTACCAAAACCATTATTTACTTGCAGCGCAGACACATGAAGTGTAGCATATTAGCATCTTGCTGGTGAGTTTGGCTATTAGACAGACACCTAAGTGGTTGATTGGCTTTGATTAAATGAACTCAGACATTTAAGTCTTAGAGAGCACACCAGACAGACTGTTCACTGGGCAACGACACTTGGTTTTTTTTATATAGACATGTACTGTGTATGTGCCTGCACATGGGCTTATTTGTAAATTCATGTATATTTTGATTTCTGGAGGGTTAGGGTAATGTGTTTGCGTGTTTTCTCAGGTTTCTGGCCCTGACTGGGGCTCAGTGCTTCCTACCTCTATCATCAGGCCTGGAAAACCTTAACTAATGTACCTTTCCTCATCAAACAAGTTCGGTTTGATTTGCAGCATTGTCCATAACAGTCAGTTCGATATCTCCACCTCCTCTTTAATGTCAAATAATCGTTCATAATGTTTTTTTTAAACTTTAATGTACATATTAATTCAGATTATATTGTTTCACTGAAATAAAGTACATCATAAATGTTGTTGGTCTGCAAAGAGATTACTGTAAGAAGCATTTAACTGTTTTTGTTAAGGGAGTGTTTTTCAAATGGTACTAACAACCTTTTCTTCCTCCTTTTTGTGGCATTGGTTTGATTCACTTTAAATGTTTTGAATAGTGCGTGAAATATATCAAAACATTTTATACATCTCTGTACCTGCATTTAGCACAAACTTTCTGCAGTCGCTAAACAATATACCAGATTGTGTGATAGTGTTCATTAGTCTCATAGATGTTGCTGCCAATTATTTTCGGTACATTCTTCACAGACCTGAACCGTGATTTCTGTATTTTAAAACTGACTGTTGAGCATCTCTAAAACACATACGGATTTATGAATTGGCAGGACAGGTTTGTGGTTTTGTTTCTTTCACAGAATGTATTCATGTGAATTACAGAACAAACTACTGAATGTTAATTACAGACGTAAAAAGCTTAAAATATCCACTGCTTGTTAGTAATGAACATAGAACCAAATATATTTAGGCTGGCTATCAATCTAATCCCAAGCTAGCACTTTAAACCCTGTAGCATGTCAGCAGCTGTTTGCAGGTGTGTTTAATAATTGTGTGTGTGCAATATTATTAAAAATGCTGAAGTTTAGACAAACTAGACTAGACTAAGAATTTGCACTGTTAATAATAGTTTACTTTCTGGTTTTAAATGGGTTTTTTTCTTGATACAAAGTGACTTTCAAATGCTACTTAACATGCTCAATAACACATTTGTGACCTGTTTTCTCCAGAGGATTTGGATGTGGTGTGTAAGTGATGGGTTTGTATTTGTAAAGTGTGTAAAGATGTGGAAATATTGTTGTTTGCTCTAATTTCTGTTAAAGCTACAGTTTTAAACTTGCTGTGTGTGGATCATCAAATAAACTAGTTTGTTTTTAAGTCTGTTTTATCTCTAATAATCTTGTTCACATATGCGCAGATGCAGTTACTTAAACAGCTGTGCGCACCTTGAGTCTGTTAAGCTGTAAACAACAGTTTAATTGTCCTTTTTCAGAAATCACAACCACTTCCCCCTTTATTACTTGCAGAATGTGTATAGCTCAAAAATGTTGCCTTGCATATGATGTACATTTTAATTCTAACCACATATCTTCACTATTTACAAACCTCAGCTTGTGGAAGCATAGCAAAGCTTTAGTTTTTGTATATCTAGGCTTTTTGTTATGTGAGTCTCAATTCTTCACTTATTTGCTTTCAGATGTGGTACCATAATGTGCGTTAGCCAAAAAAACTAAACTCTAAAAGATCACTGGGACATAATTAACTAAGCTCAGGAGCTGTCTCTACGGACTGTGTGGTAACAGTAAATTGCACAAAATAATGAGCAAATATAAATTGTTGCTAACACCTGAATGCAGGCGTATAACTCTTCTCAGCCAATTCCCCGTCTTGCATGTGCCTTTGTTTACGTATTTGTTTTGTAATGAACCTATTTCATATCCTTACTTTATTTTGACAATTCTCCTGTGTTTGTTACATGTACAGTATGTACATATTATGTTGTACAGTGATACATGAAACATCCATACATACATGAAAAAGGTTGTAGGTACTTTAGATGATTTACATTCTTATCACAGAGCCATTTTGTCCACTGATCAGTCTTAACTTTACTCTTCAGCAGGGCAACAACACAACCACAAAGAACGATCTCCAGAGACAATAAGAACAATGAGTCATGTAAGGCTCTCACAAGCCCCTGATCTCTATTCACTGAGTCACTCTGGGATTATATGAAGAAGCAGAGTACTTTGAGACACCCTAAATCCACAGAAGAACTCCTCCAGAGTGATTTAAACATCCTACCTGAAAAGTATCTTGTGAAACTGTGCAAGTGTATCTTGACCTGTTTTAAAGTCAAAAGGTGGTTGCGTCAAATACTAGGTTTTTTGTCTTTTTGCTGCACTTCACATGAGGTTAAGTGATGCACCATTTTACTCTCAAACCTACAGCTAGAGGTAGCATTAGACTCAAATTCAAGCCACTCCACTCTACCTAGCCTTTCAGATTTTAATCTCATGAAATTATAATAGATAGAAATGCTATAAAAGTTGCAATGAAACAAGAATAATTAAACTTTAGGGAATACGAGTCTGAGTCAGAATAACTTTGACGGCACCTCTTATGGCACATAGAGATTATTTATGTTTTAGAGCATATTCTTTCTGAAAAAACATTAATATTAATTCAAGTTATATACTGTAGGTGTTATGGGTCTATATTTTACTTTACAGTGCACTTGAAGCTAACATACACATATTATAGACAGCATACACACATGCTCCTACAAATAGGAGTACCACAAATTCTTCATTCAAATTGAAATACTCAGCACTCTTCCCACACATTTTTGAACTGTATTTTAAAGTTTTGAACTTAATGGGTCCACATGGTCCAATTTTATTCATGCAAACTTTTAAGGTAAAAAATATGGCACAACAAGTGTATAGATTATTATTTAATATCAACAGATGTCTGTTAGAGATTTGGTGTTGAACACAAACACCAGCTGGTAAAAGTAGAGCTGATTTTATATACTGGCAGGTATTTTTTAATAAACCTTAGGCTTTATAACAGGAAAACAGTGAAATGACCCTTTTTTGTTGAGCTAAATATGAGCACAGACTATTTTTACAGCTGAGATTGGCCTCAGTGATGGTATTTATCAGATACAGGCTGAAGCGCCATCCATGCATCCACCTGCTGCAGGATGAAGCTGTGGGAGCAGGAGGAGCAGGAAGAGGACGTCACACCAGCGGCCCGTCGATGCAACGCGGAAGAGACGCGGAAAAGAGCCTCCACGTCAGTGAGGTGTAATATTGGCGTCAGTGCAACACAAGGTGCTCCCTCAGTGCGATTTTAACACCAGTGTACAATTACAGAAATCCTCGTGTTGGCTATAACAACCCGCATGAACTCAGAGTAAAGACTGAATCGGCTGTTCCTGCACTGAGCGGCCTCGGTAGAGACGCTGGGAATCCGCTGAAGGTAACGTACGTTAACGGACGTTGGTGTTTGTGCTAGCCCGTCCGGCTGCTGTTTCACCTGAGCACCGGTGACCTCTGCGGCTCAAAGAAGGCGACGCGCTGTTTTATCCCGCTGTAATGTCGCAGAGAGCAGCGACGACAGCGGTGGATTGACACAGCTAGCTAGCTAGTGTGGACGTACGGTCCACGGGGTTTAAAGCGCTGCTTCGGCTTGACAGTTGTTGGTGTCCCGCTGGGCTGCTGCTCCTGCTGCTTACACCTATTCAAACGGTATAATGTGATAACAAGCTAGCGTTATGTCAAATTCATACACCGACTAAATAACAGCACATGATAAGGCCCGTTCATTGTTGTGGTTTTGATGCTGTGGTCTCAGTGTGAAACGTGGAGAAATCTTCAGTCACTGTCTGTGCCAGCTTCTACTGTACCAGAGACCACTGTAAATACAAGGAGCATTATTTTCTGGAGGCCTAAGCAGATGCATCCTAAGAAAACAACCCTTGTATTTTAATAACTAGTGAAAACCTGTGAAACACATTTTTAACAAATGTTATACCTCCTTAATACTCAATCTGTGTATTAATACTATAATGTCACTGGACATGATCCATCCCATGATAGTTCACATCCTTAGCACATAAACACTTGTGCTGTAATATTTGCTCAGCTGCTGCTGAATACATACGTACTGTCATAACTCCTTTACTTTAGAGGAGTCACATCACTATTTACTATTGAAATAATAATAACAATAATAATAATAATAATAATTATGCAACCATCCTAAATAGCTTTATAATTGTATCTACCTTCTATGATATTGAAATTAAAATTGTTATTTGACATTTTATGCAAACAGATTTGAAAGGAGCAGCTTCTTTTATGTAAAGATTATGTCTTTTTTTTTTGCATGTTATACAATGAACATCAAAAAAAACATAAAGCATAAAGAAAACAACTCCTAGACACGTAGAATTAAATTGAATGAATTGTGCGTGTGTGTGTTCACCATCGAAGACACACTTGTCTGTGCTTGTTTAAGCTAAAACACTGATCTGTTTGTGTGGTGGTTTATGTCATATGTGTTGTCAAACAAAAACCTGTGTTAGTAATATTTCCTGCACGCTGTCTGAATGCTGTATATGTTTTGCTTGCTTGTGTTTTGCTTCTCGTCAATTTGCATGTGATTTTGTATGTTGCAAAACATCGAGCTCTCAACCAACATAGTTTTCTCTGTTGACTTACTTTCTCTGTTTCTAGTTGTCAAACTTCATATAATGGGACGTTCATTCGGAATGAGCAGTGGTTTTTATAAAAGCCTACAGTTCCTTGTTTCACTAGAAGCTCAAAACAAGATGGTTGTCATGTGTTTCTGACGACCAAAGGCCAGTTGTCATTTGAATAACTAGATAAAAAGTTTTTCGCAACATAGTGTAGCTTGTTGTTTTTACCACATGTTCTAGCATGTAGAGGAGATGTGTGCAGTTTTGACAAGTTTACCGTAAGTAAAATATATTTAGCCATTTAATCAAATAAGTCTGGACAGGAATGCTGTTTTGTATCATGCTGTAGATCATTTGAAAGTAGACTATATGATTGTGGAGCCTGTAATATTATGACTTACAAAGACTATTCATATATAAGAATAGAGGACTTCACGATAAACTTATTTGGCATATGGTGTGATCATTAGGAGCGTGACAGGGGGCTTAGAGGAACTCCTTAAAACATGATTTCAAAACAGTGCTAAACATAATAAATAAGACGATTTCTGTTTTGTATATGGAAATATGCATTCATATCCATTTTTTGAAAATGATGGATGGTCATACAATTGAGTACTACAACAAAAGTTTTTTGCACTGTTTAGCTCAAGAAAGTTCTGCTGAGCAGAACATACTAATGGTACACATATATATCTATATATATTTATATAAATAAAAATATATTATTTATATTCTAGATTTTTATTCTTGTCATTTTCTCAGACTGGTTTTAGTTGAGTTTGAGTTAGCAGTGAATACCTGTGTTTGCTAGGTCACACTGGATAGACACATTATTGAAATGTGTCAGTACAGTAAGTTAGGAATATAATAATATCCCACGGCAAAACGGGAGCGTACCAACTCCTTCTTTGGAATTGCACACCTTCCAATGGCATATCCCCCCAGGCAAAAAAAAAACAAAACCTAACCCTAATGATGTAAAGGCACTGTGTTACAGTTGTTCAAAGTAATCTTAGAAATGTGGTGACTGATATGTAGGAAGCATATTGATTTAGCTTTCATTTACTCATACAGTAAATGGCAAGGTACTGTGTTTCCTAATGCGGAGTCTCTCTTCCAAGATTATGGTTTCTATGTAATATGAGGTTACTGTTGCGAAAAAGATCCCATAAAGAACCTGTTTTCTAGGAAACACCCAGTAATTCACCCCCCGTACACACCTTGTATTGTTTTAAACTGACAGGTAATTATCTGTCAGTGTAGCAGTGTGGTGACAGTATGGACCCATTTACAGTATTAGCCTGTGATTTATTCTATAACTAATGTAGGCTCAGGCTGTAGGATATGTTGATAAGACAATGCAAACTACACAGTGATGCAGGAATTCAATGGACTTCAAGATTTGTATTTGGCATATGGCGTGATCATTAGGAGCACGGCAGGGGGGTTTCCCTGAACTCCTTGAGCAATTAATTTCAAAACTGTGAAAAACCAACGTATTTTCAGTTTTTTATGCTACAGAAATATGCATTCATATCCTGCTTTTGAAACTGATGGACTGATACAGTTGAGTATCATAGCAAAGTATGATGTTTCTGCTGTTTAGCTCAGGACAGTGCTGCAGAACATAAACTAATGGCGAAAGGAATGATTGAAAATGTTTCTATGTCATATATCAATAGCTGTTAATAAGTTTATCCTTGTGACTGTTAACCTTATTATAAAAACATTATATGTTTATAACATGCCCAAAATGCCTGTTTATGAGGCAAAGCCAGAGACTTTACACAAGTGTGGCCCTATCAACGTCCCATTACTGAACATTTTATTATTTTGGCTCTAGGTGAAAATGTAAGCAGTGGTTTGAAGATGAAGTTACTAAAATATTTAGAAAAGTACAGGTCTACAGGTATCTGCAAAACTAAGTTTGTTTAGAGTCTAGTCCACTCTAAAAGAATTGAGTTTATTTCAGTCAATATCCACAATCAAGTGCAGTCGGCAAACCCACAGCAAATCAAACTGTGCTTTGCTGTTCTTTCTCTTTGCTATGCAAAGCGGTGCTGCCACTAACCGCGTAACTGAGAAAGGGGAAGAGGAACTGACAAGAGAAGTTAGAGCTCTTTCCCACAGGTAGTCCCACTTCTTGTGCCGTGACCGAGCAATGAGGAACTTAGCACCTTTCAGTGAAATACTACTTCTCTTTTATCTCTTACTGTAATATTTAGCTTGGGTAGACTTCATGTGTAGCCTACATGTGAAGTGATTTTGTTTGATATTGGTTTTAGTCATGAAGCCATTAAACAGGAGATGCGTGGACAAGTACACATGTCCATTACTAGCCCAGCAGTAATGTACATTAATGTTCATTGGCATTTTACTACTCGGACCTAAAAAGCCATTGCTTAAACAAGTTCTTCCCCCCATTCTGAAGGGTAAGATAAATAGCAGAAGCATTGTAGCTACTTTAATCTCTTTAGTCAGGGGATGTTTACCTCGTCTTAATGAACCACGTCAGACTGCTATGACCTGGTCAAATGGTTGTGTGGTCAAGTGGTGGTGTGAAAACTAAACATCTCAAACATTTTTGACTTTTACTTCCAGTCTGTGCCGACCTGCTCAGACAGCCTGACAAAATCTAGAACCGACAGAGCAAAGTGTAACATGATTTTGTCACATCTGCATGTCATCTTGTTTGTGTCGTTGTAAATGTAATTATCTTCCTCTGTCTTTGACAATAGTGATAGACCATTTTCAATATTAGGTTGAGGTAACTTGAAACCTAATAGGAAGTACATCACTGTGTATTTAGAACTTGATCAAATTTACCTTGAAGGAGGTGACACACTCATAATCCACTTCAGTAAAGAGTGTTAATGTAAGCTTATTACACAGTGATCGAAAACAAAACACTTGAGTAGTGCTCACAAAGGCAGCTTCCTTAACATTACAAGGACTACATAGTCACCTTTAGGCTAATCAATTGCAGCTAAAAACATGAAATTGTGAGTATTTTTATCGTTTCTATTTAATCTGTGTCTCAAAAAGCCAAACCCTGTGTGCAGTGCATTTCCTTGGACGCTGTAGGAAAACTTCTTAAAATAAAGATATCTGTACAACCTTGTAGTGAGGCACTCTAAATGTTAACTCTAAAAGAGAGACAGTGCGGGTGAAACAGTAGAAAGTTAATGTTCTTAATACAGCTAAGCCAATGAGCAGGAAATAGAGGCTTGTCATAACTTTTCTTAAAGACTCCTCATTGTCCATGTATCCAGTTTTGCTTTCTATTCATACTATCATAGACCTTGTGTATTAAGTATGGTCGGCTGCTGTTAATTTTGTTTTCCCTCTCACGGTCTCTGCCTCCCTCTGTCAGTCTTGTCTGTTAATAATGTAGCTCCCAGGTATGGTAATTGTAGTGAGAGGAATTTTAAAGAGAAGTCAGGTCTGCAGTAAGCACATGCATATCAACTTATTTGCAAAAAAATCTATACTGAAATAGGACAAACTGAGACTGATCTCTGGGGTATTAGGACTGTGTCCCAGACAGTTTTTAAAATGAACAAATCATGTTGTTTACTTATGTTTTACAAATGTATACTTGCTTGTGCAATATATCTGATTTTGTGTAAAAAAACGTTGACTGTTTCTTACTGTGTGACCTTTCACTTCCATGTGATAGCATTCATTTGATAATGTATGGATTTACCAGAAACAGAAGTGTAACTTGGCTAATCTTCTATAGGTTGCTGAGTTCATTATCACTCTGTAGAAATATTGGAAATTAGTTTGTGTTTTGCCTTGAAACCTTTAAAGCAGCTGTATTTTGAAATGTTTTCATTACACAAATTAACAGAGAGATTGTCTAGCATCAGCAAGGTAAACGAGGCTGTTTTTGTTTACACATGCTTTCCCAGTGTCTGAAAAGCACAAATCTTGCTCACATATGACACCACCATCTGCAACCAACGCTTCTACAGGGTAAAGCTAGAGCAGTAACTTGTTCTGACTCACTCAGTGTGGGAAATATGATCCCTTAAGAGTGAGATTTCTCACTACAGTTTCTGCACAAAAGCCCTCTCTTATTTTTTTAGTGGAAAATGCTATGTGCTCTTCATTTTGGTTGTTTATGGGTTCAGTGTTTTCTTATATGGTTGGTGAAGGTTTTTATTTAGATTTATTTAATTACTCTAGTAGTTAAGTAGTCAATTGACAGAAAATAAATAGGGATATACATCATAAAATAAACAAATATAGAAACTAGAGCTTCAGAGGTTTTTCATGTGCCAGACTAGAAAGTAGTCAAAGATGTGATTCTGTATCTTATCGTCAAAAGTGCAGAATGCAGGTTAACAACCACTGGGAATTAGTTTGCAAAAAAAATTAGAAATTAGATTAAAAAAAAAAAGATTTATACATTTGGGGCTGTTTAAAAAACTGTGATGTGTAAATGGTAGTAAATAGATCAAAATGCTATTTTTTTTACACTATATTAATACATATACCACATGCTTCAAATAACGTATCTGCTGTGTATGAGTTACTAACATTAACTAGGTACCATTAACCACAGGTGACTTGACACTGGAGTCACATGTCATTGTTGTGAAGTTTGCTATCATATGTTAGGGTGTAATAAACAAATATTATTATTCGCCCATAACAGACACTAATACGCAAGGATTAGGAAACTCGTCATGTTTCAATGCTCTCACAAGGGTGAGAGGGGAGAGTGAGAATAGTAGTTATATTCTGGGTAAAAATACTATCGCTAGGTTGACAGCTGTCAGTTTCACATAGTTGTAGGTTCAGCATCTCATGGTAAATGCCATTAAATGGCTGGGGACATAATCATCTTGTCTAAAATGAGAACCTACAGGACTGTGTTGTTCGTTACAGTGACAGCAGTGACGTCTGTCTTCTCACCTACACTCAGCTCACTCCAGGCATGGAAACTAATGAAGCTCTATAACTCCTCCAAACTAACATACATGCATGGAGTTTGTGCAACATACAGAAGTCAGCAAGATGATACAATGACATACAAAATAAAACTCCTTAAAAAACAACTAATTACATTTTAACCTCTTAATTTACAGAATGCTGTGGCTGAGAGTCCCTAATATGATCAAATTTGATTATTTTAGAATTTTTTTTCTAAATTCAACTGCATTGACAAGATTGTCAAGTATGTTAAATGCGAAATTGTTTTCATTGCAAGTGTTTGTTTATGTTTGCTCTCACACAGCGCCCTACTGCCTCAGCCTCTAAATGGGTGAATCAGGCTCACGACGGTCCACTCTTGTTTCCCGCCTGCCCATCTTCCGACGCAGCAACAGTAAGAGGCAGGAGTCTCTTCCTTCCTCTCCGTCCTCAGGCGGAGTAGGAAATGGCGTGCACACCTCTTCGCCCTCCAGCACCAACTCCAGTTCTGGCAGTACCGGGAAACGTCGAAGCCTTTTCCGCACTCCATCTCTCAGTTTCGCAGCTAAACGGAATAGCGAGCCACGTGTGCAGCCAATCAACCTAAACCTCACACCTCCACTGACACAGGGCACTGACGCAAATGGAAACAACCAGCAGACGATAACAGCATCGGTGTCTGCGGGTTTCAGTGATGGTGGCAGACGCTCCAAGTCACGCCACTCATTTGGGTTCGGCAGCCACAGGCAAAAGAAAATCACTCGCTCTCAGACTGAGGATTTTGACAAATCATCCTCTTCTTCAGCCAATCGAAATGTGTTTATAAACTGCATTAGCAGCTCAGGGGCCAATGAGGGTGATGATTCTGGGATCCTCGATGACTACAGCGGTGGCAGTAGTAACAACAAACGGTCATCGCGCCAGAAGAAGCAACTGCTGCCAAAATCATTCTCGGCTCACCACCGTTTCTCCCGGACCTCTGATCACCACAGACCTCCAGAAGTGAACTTGGAACCTCCTAGTTCAACCACTCTCACTCCTGGGGCAGAAGGGCTCACCCCGGGGTCATGGCCAGGTGAGCTGCTCGGTGGTGAGAGTTCACTCCAGTCCCCTATGATATCAGAGGACCGAACCACAGCCATTACCCCATCAGAGTTTATCCCCATCACAGAGGATTCTGTATCTGAGGTGGATGCTCTACCAGCCCCCAGCCCCGGATCTGGTTTAGCCCCTGGACCTGCCTCTGTACCTGAGCCGCCCACTGACACAGCTCCACTTGAGACCCCTCCTGCTCCAGAAAACTTCAACGTGGCTGTCTCTACCTCTCAGGTTAGGGTTGCTGCTTGCTTTATAGATGGTTTAATCTGTATTTCAGTATAAACATAAAGTATGTTCCAGGTTAAAAAATTGCTTGTAACCATTTTGTCAAGCATGCTAAATTATATGAACCATTAATCTATCTGCTAATAAACATGCAATCAAGGATTTATTGGTAATGAAGTTGCTTAGTGCTTCAGGTATAAATAATACAACCACAGGTGCCCTTGGGTGAACAAAAATCATAAAGGAGGAATATTTATGAGATGAGTGTTGAATCTGTGAAATGATTCGAAAAATTGAGCACCAGGCATGAAATGTCCTTTCATTAAAAGAGTCAAGGCATGAAAAAGAAAACTTATGCATGTCTGCAAACCATCCATATTTCACACCTCTATGGTTACAAATTTTCCTCTTTCAGTTTTTTTCCTGGTAGAGGAGGAAACTCAAGACAGAATCTTTGCTCTTTACTGAGGCCATTTTAGAGCAAATACTGTATGACTGTACTGTGTAAACATGCAACCTTTGCTGCCCGAGGACACAAATATCCTATTAAATGCTTGCAATGAGAAGAAGTAGGTTCTCTCTGTAAACTGTTTTCTTGCTCCTTCGTAGGAGTTGCCAGTGTAAACATATACTCATGTTAAATGTCCTCTACCCAGGTTTTCTTCAGTCCAGTCCAGTCCAGTGCTGAAAAACCTGCACTCCCTGACACCAGCACAGCCAACAACACAGACTATGAGACTGCCATTTCCCTCTCAGAGCCAGAGACAGCTGTACCATGCCTACCTCTGCAAGAACAATCACTGGAAGAGAGAAACGAGAGGGAGGAGGAGCGAGGGGAAGCAAGGGAAGAGGTGTCAGCAGAGGAGAGGAAGGAGCTCGTGCAGGAGAGGAAATCGGGTTACCACACAGAGACCACAAGTGAGAGCGAGGCATGTGTGGTACGCAGCGAGGGTTGTCATTCCAACCCAGAGCAATCAGAAAGGAGGCCAAGACACACGCTCTCTTTTCAAGAGAGGGGAACCTTCTTTGGTCGCCACGAACCCAGGTCGTCTCACTTGAGGAAACCACATGCAGGTATGGAACTCATGCAAACACTAGTGTGTAAATCACAGATTTTCATGTAAAACCAAAGCTGCAGTCATAGACAGATATCATACACAAGTGTACAGTGGAAGTCACAGAATGAGTTTGGTGACAGCTGAGACACTCAAACAGACTTACAGACTTAACATTCTTTTGTCATGAGGGCTCCATGATCACATTGACCAGGTATGTTACCTCACCGGCAGCAACCATATTGACTTTTAGTTGCGTAGTGACATGCACATGCGCGTGTGTGTTACTTCCTGGTGGATGACTGAACAGGTGAGCCATGGTGAATAACATAGCCAGTAAAAGTCTTAAAGAGTCCATTATCAAAGCTCTCAAAAAATATTGCCCCAGGAAACACACACTGGTGTAATCAGAGAGAAGGTATCATTATACTCAGTGTTACTCAGCTTCTTTCCACTTGATGAGAACTACTATGTAACTACTTCCAGATTCTTTTGATAAAAGTTGCCAAACAGTAAACAGTTGACAAAAAGATTTCCAAGTCTTGTAGCTGACATCCCTTCAAGCAGTAACTCAAGAAAATGTATCTGGCAAAATAGAATATGATAATAGACAGGAGTGTATATCTGTCATACTGAAAATGTATTCCATACCCAAAGATGATTTACTATACTATCTGCCATACTATTTAATTAGTAAACTGTTCTCTTCCTTATCTTTAGCTGCTGTAACTGGCAGAATTGTTTATAGCTTCTCTGATAATAACAACAAAAAAACTTTCTCCTTATATTTACTATTACCATTTCAGGGAAAGACAGAACATAGAGAACATTCATATTTGTAATGATTGTTTGCAATTTAGGATTTCAATCGAACTAAACTAACTGTGAAATTGGGGATCAGAGTTTAGTTGCTGCAACTGATTATAGCTTATTTGCCAGTACTGCAATATCACTTTACTTATGCTCTGCTCTAATGAATATTATCATCATAATTTCACATCATTATCCTTATCATCATATCAAAGCAAAAACTATTCAACAAAATAATTTAAATGTAGACATTTATACCCATTTCAGAGCAAATGCTGCTGTAGAAACTGAGTCATAAGTGACATACTCAGTTTGACATTTTGTCATCATTATGTTTCAGTATATTAGAAACTCTGGAAGAACTATTTGTGCTTTAAAGTTGGCATGATTGTGGTACCATCTGCATGCATATGGTTAGTGTGATATTAATGGGTTGTTGTGAGATAGTGTGCACACACACACACACACACACACACACACACAACACACACACACACACACACACACACACACACACACACACACACACACACATACACACGTATTACAGTCCTTGTTAGGACTTTCCATAGCCATAAGCCATTCCCTAGCCCCTTACACTAACCTAACCATCACAACTAAATGCCTAACCTTTACCCTAAACCCAATCTAAAAAACTCTAACCTCAGACCAGTTTTTGTTCCCAGCAATGTAATAAATACCAGCACATACACACAATGGTTTGCAATTCATGCTTGTAGGAAAGTAGCTAAATATTGATTTTCAATTTCTAGCTTCCAGGCTGTGGAAGCTACTTACTGCACAGACTACAGTGATAAAATCTGTCAGATCTCCACAATAGGAAAATTTTACTATTCATTTTTGCAAACAGGCCTCTGGTATATGAGTGATTTCTGTCCTGGTTGCAATGGTTTGAGCCTCTATTAAATGGTTGAAGACAAAGAAATTCAAGTTCACAAGAGCAAAGACAAGAAAGAAGATACACACATGCACATCAGGGAAAATATGCATGTGTTTATGTATAAGTGTATATGCCCGAGAGTGTTTCATTGTTTGATAATGTGGTATTGTCTGTTTTTACATTGTTAGTAAGTTAAAATAAAGCAGTTACAGCTATCTTATGTTAGTCTAGCAGAACAGTGTTGGCCTTAAAATCTCACTACAGTTCTCTGTTTAGTTTAATTGTTTCACATTAGTCTATGTGTGGAGACTTAGACAAAGACATTATTATGAAACGGCCTAAATACCATTTATCCCAAACAATATGGCTGCAAGCCCTCATAAAGAGAAGGTTGATGTTCATAAAAATAGCTGATTTAAGATTTAGGTGATTCGGTTTTATGATAGAAACCCTACAGGAAAGAGAACTGACTGTTCCCTTGTTGGAAATACTAATATATCTGACTTCTTGTGGAGTCACAGTTACATTCTTTCTCTTTTTCTTTCTGTTTCTTTGTCTTTTCTCTCTCTCCCTATTTATTTCTTGCCTCCAGCCTCTCTGTGCAGCAGTGTTAGCCCCTATCACGAGGTGACGCGGATGGAAAGGCGGCTGCGATCCTCGTCAGAGGGGGCTGGTGGGCCTCGTATCCATGGAAACCACAGAGATGCCCCAGGCATGGAGGGATGTGGTCTGCTCAAACACAGAAACAACTCCTCATCGTCCAAACTGGGGAGTCTGGTAGGTGTCATGAATATTCTCATGTGTGCCTTTTGAGTGATTTATATAACTTTTATGACTAACTATTAGGGATGTTCTGAAATTCAAAAAAATTGTGACAGTGCTTATTTTCTATTGTACTGAAGGTGTAGAAAGCACCGCAACATCTGTCATTGGTCCTAAATGTGATTTCTCTGGCACTGACAAGGCCAACATAAAACCCCTGCAAGAGTAATCTGAGGTTAAACACAAATAAAGGTAATGGTAACATTGATGCTAAGCTCAGTTGGTAGGGCAGCTGTCGAGGTGTCCTTGGACAAGACACTGGAACCCTGTAGTAAATTAATTTAAGTGGGATGATACAGGTGCTGCAACAGGTCCACCACAACTTGAAGGTCTTCGTTGCTTTGTAGGTGTCTCAGAGCTTTTGAACTGAAAGGTGAAACACTTCTTTCATTCTGGATAGGCTGTCCAGATCTGTTCAAAGAATTCAGGTCAGAGTTGTAGTTATTCATTTTATATTGACAACAGGCTGTTAAAGTGTTCATATCTTGAAATACTGTGTGTAAACTGTTGTAGCAATGCTCCACACCCACTGTGCACACGGGCTAATTTTAGTTTGTTTAGACTTATGACAGCTACCAAACTGGGTGCTGCTTGTGATGTCACGCGTGTGTGGTTTTCTTTGAGCTATAGGCTACCTGATTGTTGAGAATGCTTAGTAGGATTACACCTGGGCTATTCTTTGTTTGCATTATTGTCATCATATTTTATAAAATGGTTGATTGTTTTTCTTATTGTTTTGGCAAAATATTGTTTTTTTCATATAAAAGTAATGCTATTTTTCCTGACTCGAAGACTTAATGTCACTGGAATGGAACAAAAATTGTGTTTACAATGTGCAATGTGGCTATAAATTATGGAAATGGATGGATGGATGGAAATGCCTTTTTTGTCAAAACAAGAAATGGATCCAGTTAAATCCTTTTTCTGTTTTCCTTCAGTGCTTGTTTCACTCATTATGCCGCTGGGCATAAGAAAACCTTACATGCTCTGAAATGACCCGAACACATTCTCTGCTCCTCTAAAGATTGTTTGGTCTTGAAGTCACAGTATGTATGATCAGGGATCCTTCTAATCTCAGCCAGTACCCAAGTGTGCTGATGTGCCACATGCCTTGGGCCATGAAAATATGAAACGGGTTTGCATGCCTAGGACACAGAGTGCTTGAGTGTGCTTAGAAATTATGATTCACCAAAGAAGTGTCTTTGAGTTTTTCTCAGTCTGTATTATAAATGGTAAAGAGTATAAAATATTTCAATGTATTTGCTAAAAGGATGTATTTTGGAATTAACTGTACCTGTTTTTTCAGAAGTTGATTATTCTTGTATTCCTTTTTAAACATAATTAATGCTAAGAGAAATGTATTGGTGAGTCAGTCACGTGTCACTGTTAATGTGTCATGTAAGGGCAGATAAAGTTCATGTTAGGCGTAGCCATCTGTAGCTCTAAATGTGCTACTGTTCTGTGTACACACGAATTTGAGGCTTCTTACATTTCAAACTATCTAAGACAAGCCTTGAAATGATGATCCAAGTAAGGATGGATAAATTACTTCTTCAGTTATCAGTAGGATTGAAGTATTCAATCTTAAATATAATGTTAGCAAAAGCAGTCTAGCAAGTCTTTGTTGTTGCAACCTGTTGCAATATCCTCTTTGTTTATAGCTGCTATTGTGTATGCACAATACACACAAGGAAGCTCAGTGGGAGCAAAGCTAGTTTACGTCAATCCCATTTATTTTACCAGGGACTAGAGGCTTCTGCTGAGAGATTACACAGCAGGTTGCTATGTACTTTACAGGATGCAAGTGCTCATTGACATACACTTCACTAAATATAAAACAATCGCTTCCTTTCTGGCTCTGGGCCTACCAATGGCCCTTCAGAGGCCTGAGTAATGGAGGCCATTTAGGAGCCTGTGAGTGTACATCAAATTGTGTCCTACTACGCTTTTAGCTTCATAAAAATGTGTTTTTTAATACAGGGCAATTTTAGGAAAGAAAAAATCTGAATTAAACATATTAACATTATACACCACAGTATATAAACTTTCACTACTTCTACTAAACACAGAACTCAACATTAACAGTGTGGCTCACTGTGCGACATGGCGACTGACTGGCGCAAAACAGACAGACATCAGAATACCATTCTAGGTGTCATCATTACATCCCTGACATAATTTCTGTAACATAAATAAAGACTCTGTCTACAGTGACAAACAGCTAATTTGTTGACTCGACAGAGATAAAATGTGAAGTACCTCTGTGAAGTGAACAAAGATTCAGTTTGCTTAAGCTACAGTATATTTGGTGATATCATTCCACTGTTCATATCCCTTTGAGAAGCTGTGAGATATTTATTATACCAGCATTTTCAATATTGTTTGCTCATAAGTTTGTCACTGACAGCCGTGATAACACTGTAGCAGGCTGACATTGATTACATTCAGTACCAGCTGAAAAAAAAGAATTACATTCTCAAGAAATTCACTCTTATCTCTGTGACAAGCTGAACATCTTTGAATTTGCCCTTTTTTTAGTTTGAGTGACATATATGGCACAATAGTTCAGCCACAATCCACTTTAGTTTGACTGTATTACTTATGCATGTCAACAGCTTGCTAGACAATGTTGTAATGCAGAGTGCCTCTTGTTCTTATATTCTCCTGCCTGATTGCTGCCCTGTAAGGGCTAGATATCATAAGTGACACTTGTATTAATCATACAGCAGATAAGGACTCACTTCCTCTCCTAGATGGAATTTGTAATATCCACAACCAGACGCTTGGATTTTAAAATGAAAAACAGTGAGGATGTTTGCAAATGTGGGTATTGAATGTTCACTTTGCCCAAAGATAAGAGCAGTAACAATTATCATACTCACATAAAATCAAATTAAATTTCAAACCACATAATTTTCTCTGAGGCTAGATTTTCTAATGCTCACACTGTAGAACGCTGAGTGGTAAGTAATGAAAAAATCCTGGCTTCACTTAGGAAAAATACATAATAATCCATAACTATTGGCACAAACAGCTACAGCACATGAACTCAAAATACTGTAAAATAAACAGCAGTATTAATATTATGATGTAGTTGAATATGAAGTTTATACACATTTTTAAAAACGTCCTACTGAATACCTAATGTAGTAGTGTAGAGTAGTTTACATTGTGCCTATATTGTGTGTCAGTACTGTATATTCTCTAAGTGTAATTGTAATGCTGCACTTACAAATTTGTATAATTCAAACAATAACAGTCCTTATTGTAAATCATATTAACACAGCTTCATATATGGGAATACTTGTATGTATATATGTATGTATATAAACATACAAGTATCATATATATGTATATATATGATTCAGATTATGTCATGATAATGTTGTGGATAATACACTACATGTGGTAATTTTTAAATCACTGGCTTGTATAGAGGCAAAAAAGGTACATGTACATGAATAGGACCTAGCTGATAGTGAATAAGCATCATGTTATCAGAGAGGAACAATAGTTTGCCAGACTGAAATGTATTTTCATCTGCAGCTATATGGCTAAAGAGACTACACATGTACATTTAATTTATTTTTGGTTATACTGGGGCATTAGGAGAGTATGTTGTATTTTGTGTAATCATAATTTAATCCAGCACTATGTGCTACCATTACTATTTTCTTCTTGCTTCTGGTAAATTTTTTTAGTTATCTCCACTTGTGCTCAATATTAGAGTTTCGAAATGTATATTTACATGTCATCTCGCATTGTAGACACTGACTAGTCATTGCGGATAAAGCATAGCTGTAGTTAATAATAAATGATGGCATGATGACAGCGATGTTGGTGTGATCTTTGTAAATTCTGAAGAATGCGTCTGTCCCACAAACCCCTTCTCAAACTGGACGGATTTTTCCACAGGTCAAAGTTTAAATTGAACTTGACATGAAGTGAAATAGGCGGGTCAGCTCAAAAGCAAATATGTTCTTCACAGTAATAAATGGTGATGACCAGGTGGACCACACCTTAAAACATTACTCTGATTAGTATATAGCACAAAGATTTAGTATTTGTCTTGCTTAAATTTCAAATGCTTGTTGAATATCTAATGGATGTTTGCTTTGCTCTGTGATGAGTAATTATTCTGTAGTGAGAGGGGTAGGTTGTTGTTAAAAATAACAAATGCAGTGTGATGTAAGTGAGAAACTGTGGGTAAAAATCATTTCTTTTCATTCAATAAACAGATTTCCGATTTGATTGGACATTCAATCCTTTATTCCTGTAGGCACATTGTAAACACAACTGGCTGTGAAGTGTCTGCTCAGACAGAATGAAAGTCATTTGTTAGTCTGTATATTTCCCATTGCTAGAAGCTGTAGCACCTGAGTGCAATACACAATCCCTCTCCCCTCATCCTAACGCATTTACTAAAGCACAAAACAAATGCAGTTTTTATGGACTATATATGTGATTCCTCTCCATGTGAACAGAACTCAGTGGCTTTTAATGGACAGGAAGAAGCTCTTACTTCCTCTTTTACCTGTTTAGTATGTCATTCTTCTTGGCAGTTAAGAAATGGAGCCATCTTTTAATGAGACCAGAATCTGATATTATCTCTATTAACTCGAGGATTATACTCACTCAAATCGCAAAGCGAGGTAAAAAGGTGACATCCCTGGGTTGTAAAATCATATGAACACATTTCTGTGGTTAGAGGGGCACATTAAAATAGGTAATTTAGCTTCAAATTAAGTCTGTATTCAGAAGTATCCCATGGTATAGGCCTTCATTTATTTCCCAGTACCTTTTAGCCATTAGCTTTAATGCTTGAAATGCTTGTGTTCAGTTGCCTTATGCTGAAATGCATTCTGGTCTTTTTTGATGTTTACTGCACTGAGCATCTAGTGCAAGTGTGAAAAAAACAGTAATGTCAGGAATATAATTTTTATACACAGCGGCTTCACATATTGTGTGTGTGGCCTTAAAGAATATTGATTTGCCTGTTAGAAATTTCTCTCTCTCTCTTTCTCTCTCTCTCTTGCACATATACACAGGTGTGGTTGAATTGTCAGATGTGCCACTAAGCATTGAGGCTCTTGTACTCAGTAGGGAGGAGATCGATATGGTATGCGGCTGTGAGGTTCTTTATGTCAAAACAACAGTGATGAGAACTGAACAGAGTTGGTTATTGGACTTTTTATCCTTATGCATCTGTAGATTCCAGTCTGATAGATATTTTTGGCTCTTGATATTTCACTATGGTTTGAGTTTTTCTTTTTTTTTGTATAAAAATAAATAAGCCTTTAAACTAACATTAAGAACACTCAAAGCATATAATATATGCTTAATATATGTATTGTCTTTATGCTAGGCTGTGTTAATGTTATTTAATCTTATAGTTATGACTTTTTTCTGCAGTTGATTTTCCACACATGACCATCAGATGGCAGCATTGACTTTGAAATAAAAGGAGTTTCATCTCTGTGCAGTATAAGAACCAACATGCCAGTATTAACTGAAAGGTTACAAGTCAAGATTTGGTGTTGGACATTAGCTGATGAAACATTGCTCACCACAGTTTTGTGGGTGTGTGATCATTTGGTACAAAGGATTGGGAAAATGTAACTAATTTACAATATCTAAAGAGTTCTCAATACTGACTATATGAGTGGGGATATTGTTGATAACCCAGAGTAATGGTAAACATGACTTTTATGGTATTAGTGAATTATTGATGGGTGGACACAAGTCCACATTTCAGCTTGTTTTTGAGTACAATGGATATCTGGTTCCATCCAGACTGTTCTCAATGAAAGGTGCAAAAACCCAGCATTTGTGATGGAAGGGACATAGCAGCCATCGAGGTAATGTCTTTTCCTGTTAACTCAGTGGATATTTCAGCAGGACAAATGCCAGGTCTCGTTGTGCATGTACTATAGTAGTAAGTGTATCAGCTTAACTTGCCCTATACAGTACATATTTGTCTCTCATTGAAAATATATATCATATTCCATTTGCAAAACTTCAACAATTAGTATCCTCAGTTCCCAAACAAACAATTAGAATTAAAAACAATTAAAACATGTAGGAAATATAAATATTATTAAGTTGGTCAGTGAAAATCTTTTCTTTTTATTTTGTTAATTTGCCTAAACATTTCTTTATCTGACAAATCACAAAATTTTGTTCTTATTCCATTTTAAAGAAACTTGCAGCTTCTTTTGAAATGGAGTTTTTGCTTTAATGTAAAATATATCCTGTCAGTGTATTACATGCACAAGTATTTAAGTTGGGTTTTTTGCTTTGTTCTCTAAGTATAGTTAGATTTATAGACACAAAGAAAAAAAGACAATACTCAAGGTCATCATGCAGTTTATAATTTCTCTTCTTTTTAATCAAGGAAGTCAGTGCTGTTATCATGCATTGTCAAAGAATAGCCTGTTCTTTGCAGGGTAGATGAGACATTTTGGATTATACAATACTGAAATCACTTGACTTAGTCAGTCTCTTTGTCATGGAGAGGAAATACTGTAGATTGGCAAAGGTTTTTCTGGTTTATCCAGCAGCTATTTTTAGCATTTGAAGCATAGAAAATTCTGACAGATGCTACATAAAACTACAGCATCATTTGGTACATTCATTGCTTTCTCAAACTGAACCATAATGATCCCCACATAACAAGAGTAAGAGTATGTTTTCATGAACTTGGATTCAGTGATGAGGCACTAAATGTCTCATTAAGTGCAGGCAGAGTAGAGAAAACTGTACCATATCCTAATTAAAATAACTATGTTATTATTGCTAATGTTAATAAAATGTTACAATCTTTCTGAATGTTATGTGCCACCAGGATTATTTTGGATAAAATAATTTGATAATTTGTTTTAATGCTGAGTTATCTTAACCCTATTTTTAATTAGTGTTTCTGTTTTTTCTCCTCATGGTTTGCAGAACCTATTGGACTAATGAGTCCAGCTAAAATTTTATTAAAATTGTTCATCATAATGTTTTGACCATAGTTTTAGGTTCTCAAATATTTTTTCTACTAGGAATTCAGAATAACATTTATTAATGATACTGTTAAAAACTTAATAATTATAAAAAAAAAACTATATCCCGTTTTGTGTTCTCTACAGGATGTACTGAATAATCTGGGTTCATCAGAACTGGATGAAGATGACCTTATGTTAGACCTGGACCTCTCTGATGATCAGCGACATCGCCATGGTAACTTTTCACCTCTACACCACTACACAGAAGCTATTAGGGCTTTATAGCTATGAAGAGATGAGATGATAAACCAGTTGACTTTCTCACACTCTAAGTTATAATATGTGCTAAATAATTTTTGTAGTAATGCTCTCCAGAAAGAC
>OMLM01008386.1:0-30569 GCA_900302695.1 Helostoma temminkii
AGGACTTAGACACAGCTGTGTGAAAGGACACCGTTTTAGAAGGTTTCCTAAGTCATGAGCTTAATTCACACCCTGATATGATCCCGTCCTAAATGAGGACAAACATGACTTTTATGCACCGATCTTTTCATACATTACACATTACATTCTTCTCGTAATACTGAGATTTTGTTGCTGTATCATCAAAGTGATTATTAGCCTCTTCCACTAACACCTTTAACTCCTCTGGATTGAATTTCCTCTTGCGTTTTCTCCAAACATGACAGACACTGGTGAAATATACAAAATTCTCATTTGTTTGCACCTGTTGTCAATCATGCAGTTTTTCTTAGTAAATTAGCTGCAAAACGCCCACTTACAAAAAATGCGATTTTCAAGTTTGGCAAATTAGTACTCTCTATTTCAGATCATAAAAAATCAGGCCCTTAATGCAGAAAATTAATTAATATTTTTATAGTAGTAATAAATCAAATGAGTACTTGTCATGACCATCATTTTTGGCAAACAGCTATTTTCCAACACTTAACAGTTGAAAACAAGAGTGGATATTAGACATATATTCATTAGGTTTCCAGAAACATGACTCTAAAAAAAGGCTAATCTTGCTTAGTGACAGCTGGATTTGTAAATCTGAAACTTTTTGCTAAAGCATTTTCCATATAAAGTCAGATGTTGAGTGTGACAATAAATACAAATCCAGACTATAAAAAGAGGCATAGAGAGCGTGAGATAGTATGCAAGTGAATGCGAGAATGAAAAGGATTGTTTGAAATATGTTAATTTCATGGCTGTTCTCATTAATTTCATGGGTGTTCTGCTTCAGTGTGAGAGCAGAGAGTTGGCAAGCTGGCTCTTCAGCTTTACCACCCACTCCACTGGCAGAGAACACATGCAGAAAAAAAAATACTCCCCACAGCACATGTCCAAAACACCTCATTGTTCTTCTACATCATTAGTGAATCGAATTCCTCAGAGTTAACAATCACCTTAAAATGGAGTAATAAAAAAATAAAGTAGGCACCCTAACTTTCTGGAGGAGAACAACTATAGGAATCCTGGGAGAATCCCTGGAGCTGTATATGAGGTGAGGCAGTAAAAACAGAGCTGTTTGTGGGCTCTAAAGCATGATCAACATGGGCAGCATGAGAAATTGTACATTTGGCACTCCGTGTCCACACCAGAAACTATATTTGGCCGATCAATGCTGTCTTTTGTTCTCTGCGTCTTTCTGCCTTCAGTTCTAACAGTGTCTGGTTTCACATGGAAAGAGACATTTGGATTAAAGAACAGCAGCATCCACATGAGCTCACTGTCTTCTCTCATCCTATACAGTGGACATGGGGGGATTAAAAAGAGTGCCATGTCCCTTGTCATCCCAAGAGGGATGACAAGGGACATGCAGGGCGTCTATTACGGATAGAGCGATGCTGTCTGTTTCAACATGAGAAAAGCCCCAACAGCTGATGTAGAACAGGAAATGACACACATCACAGGAAACTCAGTACAATGACAGTCCACTGATCTTTTTTTAATATAGACAGTCTCTGTTTTGTGGGAACAAGATAGTCTGTGTGTTTGGCTGCAGCTATAAATGGCAAATATTTCCTTGTTCCATGAAAACAAGTAAATACCTCCAGTAAATAAATCCAGTGCCCATGACTATCTGCACTTTCCTGTCCACTGTAGGTCTGGAAAACACCCCTTTTAAAATATTTAGCATGTGTAACAAATAAAACCATGTCAAAGTAAATCATAAAGGCCAAAAATACCTCACATTAGTGGTAACCAAGGACTTTTTCACCTAATTACTGATATCTATAGGGATGCAAACTAATTATTGTCTGACAGTAGAGGAAGCGAGATACTGTAGTCATTCTCCCCTGACCTTGAGCTTGTCAGCAGCAACCACCAACTGTGGATTAATGATGAAAAATGTTGCATGTGTGAGTGGAAGAGAGGGGAGGAAAGCACAAACTTGCTGCTATCACTAACACTCATAGAAGGGAGGATTTTCTTTTCCTAAGTTTGTTGGAAAGAGGATTTTAGTGGGGATAACCAGCTGAATCTGTCATGTGTGAAAAGTAAAATGTGAAGTAGTAGGAAACAGCTAGGGAGATAGACACAGACAGCAACCAGCTGTTAGGTTAATACTGCACAATGGTGTATTGGAGAAAACATGGCAAGAATTATTATCAGTAGCTGGTGTTAGAGGTCAGAGATTGTAAAGATATCTCAGCCACTGTGTGAAGCTGTTAAAAATGGTAAGACACTGAAGTCACGTGTAGATGAAACACAAACTAGTCTGTTTCATCTCCACACCTGACATATTCTGCGTGTGGTTGTTTAGTTTCTCTTCGCCAGGCAGACTGAGATTTGATATTAACCATAGATCAAGGAGCAAATCATGATGGGGAAAGTATATCAGTATAAGTATATACAAGTATTTAAAAAAACAACAAGTTTTACAAGTACAAGTACAACTCTCAAACAAAAAAATACTTTCCATAATTTATGAATCACATCATATTCCTCTGTTGACATCTTAGGCTTACTATAAAATAAAGAGGAATTGCTCTTTTTCTTTGCTTTACCGTCAAGGCCATGTTTGACCACCTTCTTCTACCCAGCTGTGTTCTGGCTTTAAGAGCCTGTAAAAGTGTCTCACTCTCACATTTAAAGGTGACGAGTGCTGTTAATGCACAAAGGGACCATTGTTGATGTGCACAGTGGAGCATCTCTTTTTAAAGAACACACACATACTAGTACACACAAACACAGTAGTTCACACACACAATGGTCATGTACTGTTACTGCAGTAATATTTCATATGTCATATGCATATATGCAATATGTCATGGAGGTGAATCGTGACTTTCTGCTAAGCCCCTGTCTCAAACAGTGAATGTCCAATCATAGCTTAGCCACTGTAACATGCCTGTCAAGTTCAGAGTTTAAGAATAAGAACAATACCAAATGATGATGTCAGTACCCATGCTTCCATGCTAGTTTTCTTCCATGAGAGCTGTAGCTCTCTCTGTGCTCACAATGTAATAAACTGGTTGTCCAGCCAAGCTTGTTAGAGGGATGGTGGTGTCCATGGACCTGATATTAGATCTAAAATGTTTGGTCTTAGCCAGAGAAAATATTTAAACCAGTGTGTTTATCTGTTCTATTTTAGGTCGCTAACATTAGCATGTCTAGCCATCTGTCTCATAATTATTTAGATCATTATACTCAAAAAGATAGGAGCTACAGAAAGAGAGAGAGAAAGAGGTTCATTCCTTGGCCAGTCCTGGCAAGAAAAATATTCAAGTACTGTCTGAAGATAAAAAATGATCAAGAAAGCTTAGACCTCTGTCTTGCTTGTCCACGTAGATTATGTACGATTAGAAATGAAATATAGGATTATTAGAATGAAACAATAGTCTGTTTACTTATCAATATGTATTTGTCCTGTAGTTTGGTCTGTAAGCTTAAGGGGCTATGGAGCTACAGTGAGGTGGTTGGAACAATCGTTTGATTGTTGTGAGTGAAGAAGAGAAACAAATAAGGAACAAAATGTTCACTTTGTCCTAATTTATCCTTAAATGTCACCTGATAATCTTGTTTTTCTTACAGCTGGAAAATAGATTAGACTGTGCTAGTGACAGCTTTAGTCAAGGTTTGTGCAGCCTTGTGTGTGTTTAGACACTGGCCATATAGTAACTGTGTTACTATCTGTAGTCTGTGTTACCAAGGGCCACTGCGTACGAGTGTAGCAGGGGACAACAAAAGGGGAACAAAATCAAGATAAGTAGAATAAGGTATTCTCTTTCACACTGTGGCTATGAGATTGTTGCATTATGGGGCTCCGAATCTAATCCTACTGTTGTTTATGATCACTGAAACACATAGAAAAGTTCCGTAATAAGTATTTCTGGAAGTGACCCCTCACTGTTCTTCCAGGATCTTTTCTTATTAGTTAATCATCTCAGTCAAGAGGGTTTTTTCAGACAGTTGTCAAGAAATGACAAAGAGTATCCTCATGGCTGCAGGAAAAATCCAGGCATAGTCATGCGTCAGTAGTAATTCAAAAATGTGTTGTGAAACCTACATTGGGGGCCAGCTGCAGAGGAATCAATAACAATAATATCTCCTCTCATATGTATTTTCTCAGAATGCCGCTTCTCTGTGAAAATAATTAACAGAATGCTTTCTTAGAAACAGGCTTTAAATCTAACATGACAGCAGCAACATGTCCTAGCTACGTTTTGTTTAGAAAATGTGACTTAAACAAGTGGTTTTCAGTTTTTCCATGGTTGACGAAGTTCAATTGTTGCCCTCAGTCCTCAACATCTGCATCCTACAGAAATTATATATAAAATGTACATGTATGCCCTGATGAAGCATTAATTCAGCCAGTAAACCTTATTTATGCATGTAACTCTGCCCTGATCTGCTCCCTTGAAAACTGTCCAAGAATCTGCATTGCAGTTGGAATGGCAGTGGGTGTTGAATCCCTACGTGGGAAAATGAAAACTTTTCTACTGTAACAAAATTGGACCGTGGGCTGAACCAGCTGGATGGTTCTGAGGGTGCAGAGACAGACTGTGACAGTTACATGGGTTTCCCTGACTTACTGAGGTCTATGTTAGACAGGGATGATAACACCAGTGGGTATTTTCTCATTTTCCAGACTTCAGTTTTTTGTTTTTTTTTAAAATTAAATTTAATAATTTATAAAGCACTGTGTAATAATGTTATGACAATGTAAGTAATAGCTATTACTGATTTACTAATTTTTAGTCATGCATGACATTATCAGTTGTCCTGGTCCATCACTATGGCCCAGATTGAAATACCATTTCAATAGTAATTTAATGTATTGTCATTAAATACATTACTGATATCTATGAAGTTGACATTTTTTGTTTTGACTGAAATATGCCAACAGCTATGGGATAAAGTGCCATGAACTTTGGAAGAGACATACTGATGCTGAATTGTGATCCCTTTCATCTATTGCCATCATGGGATCAAATTTTGAAATTTTCCAGGACTTTGGCAGATATTTAGTCATAGACCAATCGATTTCCATTAAAGTTATATTTTGTTTTATTGCTAATTAGCAATTGCTGCATGTTACATGTTAAAACTGCATTTGATCATATATTAGCATGCAGCTCAAAGCACCACACTGACTAACAGAGTTACAGAGTTTGAAAATAGCCCCAGTCTATATAGAGTAAGTTTACATTAAACTGACTAATAGAGATTAGTTTCAGCATAGCTCCTCATCCTCTAAAAGTATTATACTCCATATATAATGTAATGTACCCTTGGGTTTAATGGACGTCAGAGAACAGCTTTGTTGAGGAAAGTTTTCCTTGGTGGGGTTTTATATACGGTACAGAAGTACACCGCCCTGGGCAATTCACCGTATGGAAATTGTTCTGTAATCACAGTGATAAATGTAACAGTGGGACAAAAGTGGCAGTACACCCATGATGGACCTCAGTGCATAAAGGCACGCAGACACATTTTTGGTTTCTCAGGTGAGGGCAACACCTCATTTGAGACTGTGCACCATTATGTACTCTTTCTCACCTACACACACATGTACACGCCAACCGCAGCTGCATCCTGTTTAGACACAAATGGTCTTGGACCTCATACTTGAGACGTCTCATTCCTCTAATGTGAGGCAATAGCACAGGTGTTGGGCCGCAGAGACCCCTGGGATATCCGAGGGTCCAGGCTGTTCTGTTCTCAGCCTTGGATCCTCCCCTCGAGTTTCAATCCTCAACACACATGTGTAGACTCTCTCACACACACTTGTTAGCAGCCCTCTCTCTAGTCTGGAAGCTGTCAGATATCTGGCGCATCCACGTGCACGTGCCCAGTGAAAATGACGTGAGTACAGAATGCATTAGCTCAGAGTCTAAACACCTTAATTCTAATGTAAACTGGGTTTAAAGTAGGCAGCCGTCTGGATGGTCAAACAAAGAGCCATGTTATCTGTTTCTGTTCCTCATCTCTTTCTCTTCACATCCACACATTTTAAGCAGATGAGTCAGAGGAATTTGTTCTTACAAAGTTGAGAACAACATGAAGATTCAAGTGATGTTTTCACAAATATGACTAAGGATTGTCCTTATGACATCACAGCATTTTCACTTAACCGGCCTTGTTTTTTTATTTAATTCCCAGTGTATCATTTTATATCAGTTCTGGTCTATAAAGTAGAACATTTTCTTCCAGTCCAGGATGCGGAATCTGACCTCCCCAACTGCAGCCAGGAGATCTAAACACACTCTATCAGATATCTAAACATCATCTCCAGATGTTTATTTATTCTGCCTGAGTCCTCCGCGGGGCATCCAGTTGAGGACATGCTTGTCCTCCAAACGGAACCCCTCAAGTCTCTCCACTAACCCCTGATTCTGTCCACTCCTCCAGGGGAACTGAGTCCCACTTCCCCCCAGGACATCATGTAGAAGGGACGTAGCTCTTGAGGAAATGAACCCAAAATTTTGTCCAACAAAAACATGTGAGCTGGGTCATAGAGCAGTGGGAGTGAATCCAGCAAAGCGACGTAGGAGTCAGAGAGAAAGGGCCAACATGTAGGGTTCACATGCTGTAACTCACTGTACTGACGCTTTCTTTTCCTTCTTTGTGTCATTCCTATTTTAAACTTTATTTCTTATTTATTTTCCTTTTTTTCTGAATTCTTAATATTCTCTACTCTTCCTTGAACACTGTTCTGTCTTTGAGCTCATTCATTCTACCTCCTTTTATTTCTTTCTATCTTAAGTTATTCTTTATCACTTCCCCTCTTATCTCCTTTCACACAACACTTCCTTTTTTCATATGTTGTTTTCTACTTTATCTCCTTCATTTTTTCAGTGTTGTGGAGCTTTTGTTACTCTTTCAGTTCACTCTTATTTCCTCTGTAGGAAGCAGGTAGGTTTAGAGCTTTACTGTTGATGCTAAATTAATAAACACTCTGCTTTAAACGCTACTTGTTGTGTTGGTGAATTTACATTTTCAATGCTGGAAAACTGAGGACTAACAGTCCCCAGCACTCTTTCTTTAATTTAGTGATTGGCCATGTCAGTGACTCTATGCAGGGTTTAAACCTTATCTGCCACTGCCTGTATGTACTGCCTACTGCCTGTAGACCTTCTTATCGTCCAAAAAACTCAAAACATTGACAAAAAGTGATAAGGAATTGAGGCTGAAAAGTTGGTGTCCCAATTAAAGCAAAATGTGGCAAACTGCAGCTATTTGTACGTCATGTCTGCTCCACAGGAGACACTGAAATAGCAAAAACATCATATAATCAAAACATCTGATCTGTGTGGAGTGATGACATGTCTGTTCCATTCCTCAAATAAGTACACTAATAAATGTAAATGCTATATTTTCATCTTCCTGGACATGTGTTTGGGGAATTTGGGTGGAAACTTTCAAGAGAGGCCTTGAGGAACTGCAAAATACAAACAATGCATTAGTTACTTGCGAGCAAACCTGCAGTAAGCCACAATTCATCCATCTTCCTCAGCATCACCTACCATAAATCCCTTTCAGCTGCAATCTTCAGTGTATTGACATTGCTGTAGCTGCACAGAGACACTCTCTATTATTTTAAGTTGTGTATGATCTGTAGATGTTTGCCTGTCCCATATTGATGACATTGATGACATCAGGGGATAAAGCATCAGTCGTCTCTCAACACATCACTGTATGTTTAGATTCTAGTGTTATTTCTGAGGAGATACAGTATATACAATCACTGCGAGGGCAAGCCATGTGAGACTGTAGATATTAGCTTCGCTTCCAGCAAAGTAAATGTTGTTGAATATCCATGAAAAATGAAAACAGAATAAGATGCAAGTCTATATTTGAATTATGTTTTTAAAATAGCTAATATGTGCAGTCACGTATGTCCTGAGGACAGAAGATTGTTGAAGTTCAGTCGTAGACTAAATGTTAGTCTACTGCAGGAAACAACATGACAAGAAAACAGAACATGTTTAATCCAAAATACACAGGGGAAATCCTTTTTGATGCGACACATAATTTCCAGTGATTCATCACAGCTCCTATCTCTGTTGACTTTATCTTTAAATTAATGTTAATCAGTTAGTGTTTACATTTCTTGTGTTAAAAATTGCAAAATATTTTCTGCAGCCTGTCCTGACAGACTAATGGAATAACAGACAAGAGGTTCCGGCTGGTTGTTTACTGATTTATTTTATTCTTCTCTGAGGTCAGAGGTTTCTGTACAGGGCTGTGTGTTCCCATCCTGTTCTTAGCATGTCTTCCCAAAGCATCCACCCCAGGGGACAGTCTGGGTCCAGATCAAATTTATGGTGTCAGACGGAGGAACTTTTAATAGATGTGTGATTTAGGAACGAGAAATGCAAACACACCCTTGTGCACACATAGAGAGGACACAGAGAGGAAAAGCTTATTGCAAGAGGAAGGATTTTCTCTGAGATTTTGCTTCCTTACTGACCCACTTCACCACAAGTGTAGATATAAACCTTGTCCCTATCCAGCAGTACCAGTTTCACACCTTATTTAGTTGTATAAAGTTGCCTTCCACTCCTCACAACTGTACAGCATTACTTTCATTAGTTGAAAGGTTTGGCTGAGAGCAACTGTAAACCTCTGCTATCCAGTCAGCACCAGTTCTCTGTTCATTTGGACTCTCACGTGTCAGGTTTAACCGGATGGGACTGTCTAAAATCCTCCTCACACATTCTGGCAGCTGCAATAGATGGAGCTGGGACATCTTGCTGTCAGCAACGTGTATGATAAATGAAAGAAAAGGTCAATCCTTGGAAAAATATTTTCAAATGCTTTGGTAGAGGGAGATACAGAAAAGACAGACCTGCTGTCTGTCTTCTGTTCCCGACTCTGTTTTTGTTCTGCTTTGTTCCAGATTAAAAAAAACTGTTAACATGTTTCCCTAACAGTCTCCCCCATCCTACACCTTAGCCTCGGTTAATTTGTGCACGTAGCTGTTTTTATTTGTGTTGTGCGGTTTACGTGGCTCAGATGAGGTGAGAAGTGACTGGATAAAAAGCAGACACCAGTTAGCACTGGGCAGGGCTGGTGTTTTATTGCTCTATTACCAAATTCTCTTTGTAACAATCCTATTTTCTTGTTTTTATGTTCAATCCCTCTTTAATATGTTGTGACTTATTTCTAATTTTATATCCTCTTTGTACTTTATCTGCTTTATACATCTGTTTTTATTTCCTTCTGACACTCCTAACTAAAGCAGCGTGCCCACTTGGCCTGAAACCTTAAATCCGTGTTTCAAAGGAAACCAACTGCAATAATTTTAACCATATCAGACATCACTATGAAACTAAGCTCCCATCTCCAGCGATATAGATCTAACCTAAGCTGGGCATCTGCTTTAAATGTATGAATTGTAATTGAGGTCTTGTGATGTATTACACTGATTTGAATAAAAATTCTGGCTTTACTTGAGGTTATAAAGAATATTAGACACATGTGATCTGAACTCTGCCTACCTCATTTCCTTGTCTTCCTCTTGTGACTTTAGCAGATTCGACTGCTGATTGATGGCTCATTGTATCTCGTTATGGAGCTCACAAGACATGAGGCCGAAGGTATGACGCAGTCGGTGTCAGGAAGGAAAATAAAAAGCACAGCTACAGTTACAGAAAAAGCAGAGGGAAGCACATGTCTCAGGAGCTTCATAATCCGGTGAAGTCATGACCAGCCGTCAAAAACTAAAAGAGAGGAACTCAAAACTCAGACCTAAGCAGATATGTATGTACACTATAGTATGCGCTCATTGGCCATTGTTCTGTTTGAAGATCGATGTAGATTTCACATTTATACACATTCAGAAAGCTAAGCTGTAAAATAAAGCTTTCTCTTTCTTACCTGCAGTCTCGTGCATCCACCTGCTGCTACACCACAGCTTAGAAGGATTTAATTTTCATATGTTTAGTGGTTTAGTTTAGTGACACTTAATGGTTTGATGTTTTAATTCTTCATTTTTGTTCCACACACAATCTTTTGTTGGCTGATTTGTAGGCTTACATGGTTGGTTATCCTTCATCACACTTCCGAGACAATAAGAGAAACAATTCAGGCAGACAAAGGAGCTTTGGAAGAGATGCAAAAAGAATGTAAGAATTCTTCTGAGCTTGGGGAGCAGAGGAAGTGTTTGGTGGAAGTACAGTGCTGTGAAAAGTATTTCTCCTCTCCCTGCCTGATTTTTAAATTTTGTATGTATTTGTCACACTTAAATGATTCTAATTTTATTTTTTACACAAAGATAACCCAATACAAAATACAGTTTTTAAAAGATCATTTTGTTTATTAAGGTTTTTTTTTATGATCTGATTCATTTAAGTGGGACGATAAAAAAATCAGGAAGGGGGCAAATCCTTTTTCACAGCACTGTAGTATGAGTGGTTAAGAACGGGCAGTATGGAGATATGCAGGGGCTGAAGTTGTGTGGGACTAGTAATAATAGACTGGGGAGGACTGGAGAGAGATAAGCTCACAAGAGAATAGAGAAAGGATAATGATGAGCGCCAATTGAACAGGATACATTATAATATATGGAACTTGTGTTTGGCTTGATTTACAGACACAAAACTCTTATTATTCTTTAAACGAAATAGTGATAGGATGTCATACAATCAAAATAAAACCAAACATGTTGATACCCAAATGAACAGTTTCCTATCATAGCTTCCCCCTGCCTCCTTTACCAGTGAACTCTGGTCTGTTGCAAGTCTTTATAGTTCTGATGTGATCTGTCCATCTGCTCCCAGTTACAACTAATAACATTTAAAAGAACCTGTTGTGTGAATTGTTGTTTTCTTGTGGATTGACCAGTTACACTTGTATGTTCCTGACTGATTTATCTGCTCCTTCACTGACTTCCCACCTAATAACTCACTATATTTAATGGGGTCTAGCCAGAAACCCTGCTGTCAGGTGCTAAACATAAGTCACTTTGTTGGTCACAAGTGCCAGACACTTGTTATTATAGTGTTTAACTAAATTTGGGGCCAAATAGGTACACATGTAGTATACACATAAAACTTAAGGAATTACAATGCTTCATCCACAGGGTCCAAAGTTACACATCTATGGCCAGTAATTACATGTACATGTATGTGCCCGTGATAATGTTAAAAAATACTCTTTTTGGAACAAAATTGTCCTTTTATACCTTGTTTTTGTGCACTTAGAAGCATCTCCTTCATTATCAGCTTATGAAGGACACTAGTGTTTATCAGTCCCATGTTTCAGCCATGCAGAAGCATACTAAGCAGTGCAAGTGCTCCAGACAAGGCTCTCTTATGGAGCTATATTTGCACACCACACACACACACACACACACACAGTAGTGTGTGTGTTAGCTCACTTCACGCCTGTGACATTGTGTATTTAACTTCTCCCTCCATGAGGCATATTGTAAGACTATTACTTTGAGAGAACCCTTTTCAGAAGATATAGCCAGGTTGATTCATTTCCTTTTAATGATGATGATGATGATTTACAGCTATAATTGTAAATGAGCAGAGCCCATTCATTCATGTTTCTGAAGGGGTTTTTCCACTGGAAGATGAAAAAACAGATGTTTCCATCCAGATCCAAATTTGTACATTTATAACCTTTACAGGAAGACACAAGTTGTGAATTCTGGCTGTTTCAGTTTTTATTACTGATAATCAAAGAATTGTGTGTAAGTAAGTAATAAATATTGTACTCTGATACTTTATAGCACTGGTGGCAGCTCATTTGGTTGGTAGGTCCCCCACTTTGGTCCAAACTTAAATATCTCAACAATAATTGGATGAATGGCTGAGAGATTTAGTACAAACATTGATGGTTCCCAGACAATGAACTCTAATGTGTTTGGTGAAGCTCCAACTTTATATCAAGTATTAATATCTTTACTTCAATGAAGTGAATTGCTGCAAAACAATTGGAACAGACAATGGTGATTTTCTGATGATGAACTCTTCTCCTCTAATGCCAAAATGCAGTTTACATTTGTTGTGTTTCTCTAAACCTACTTGATTAATCACCATGAAATTCGGTACATACAATCATATAGTCTCAGGATGAATTATAACTTGATTGTGTTATGTCATCCAGTGATTAATATTAGCTCACTAAGACCTAATGAAATTGTGGTGATAATAGTTTGATCAAGACTGTGCCTCAGTTGAGAGCTGCTAGCATGGCTGTGAACGTCTAGTGTTGTTTCTGTGTTACATGTATGACTACATGCATTCTCGTTTATCCTGTTCAGACTCAGCTGTCTTTAAAAATCTGTGGTATAACTGTCATAATATTGTGAATCAGTACTTAATATAATATAACTTCTACTTTAGAGTAGTTTTTTTTTCTTTACTTACATTATGCACCAAGATTAAAGATTAAACCCTCTTACATGATCCTCTTTCACTCCAGTGCCAGCATAGTGATACCATCACCACTGTGAGCAAGGTGTCATCTTATCATGACTGGTCCTCTAAAGGCCTGATCAGCCCAATCGTCTTGTGAATGTAAAAATTCGTATTCCAGACTGTGCACTGAGGCTGTTATTCCTGTGGAGTGTGCATTGTTTAGACAGGACTATTTTCTGCTCTGTAGGCAACAGCTGTAGGGTTAAGATTGAAGCAGAGACAAAACACACACCTCCTGTTTTAAAAAGTCACCCATAGACAAAGCACACACAGACAATGCACGTACGACTGCACACACATCTCACCATCAGCAAGTTCATCTGAGGCTTCATCTCACGCTATCGGCACGTGATTTGTCTGTGAGCGTGTTTAAATTGTTATTTGACATTGTTTAGGTTCCCTGTAGTTTTATTAATTCCACGGAGACGCTTGGCTCTAGCTTTATTCAACAAGGCCCAGATCGTTTTTGTTGGTGGACAAACAACGGCAGTGTTTTTTGGTTCTCACAGGAGCACTGTGAAGCCCCCAAACCATAGAGGTCACCACTTACTGACCCCATGAACTCAGGGACCATACAAACACATAAAATTCCCATGGTATTTTTGCCCTTATTTGTTAAAATATTATTCTGTCTCCATCCACACTAATCCTCGTATTCTCTCTGCTCCACTCAAGCATCTCCCTTGGTTGTGTGAAGGACTGTCACAACATGCTGTTACTGAAAAACACTGACTTACGTGTGACAGTGAGGGATTCTACCTGACCTTGCCCTTACACATTGTATCTTGCTTTAAAACAATCCTTGATCAAAACCCTTCTACATCTATTTGTATGCTGCTTTGCTGACATGCAGCAACCGGAGTTTTAAAATCTAGTGTATGTAAGTCTTGGAAAGCAGAAACATACTTCTGCCACTGCCAGACCCACATTTTCCTTATCTGCCAGACTGTTTTCTTTCTTTCATCACTCCCAGTATCATTATCAAATGTTATATTTAGCTTGAAGATTTTAAGGGGGGCTGTAGATCAAAATACCGATAAAAATCTTTGAACGCTCTTTAAACTTTGGGTGTGTTTGTGTGTGTTGAGTCTTGAGAGAGTATTTCAGTTGTATGTAAGATGAAAGTCACTGGTTTGTACAAATGTCTCATATCCGTCTGCTCGTTCTGTCTAAAGTTGAGAAATTGTCATAGATGTAGATATTTTCCTCTGCCTTTAAAATCCCTGTCCAGTTTTTGATATTGCTGCAGTGCCTTGTTGATTTGCAGTATAATGTTTGACCACTGGATGGCTGCAGAGAGGGAAAAAGTAGGAAAAAGAGAGTTTTACTAAAAAGGAAAAGTAAATGTCTCCCCCTTGTGATGAAGAGAGAAATTGAATTGGAAAAAAAACAGTAGAAGTTTGGGGAAGCTAATTTTTATTTCCACTTGTTATACCCCTTGTTGCATTTATGTGATGCTTTGGGTGTAAACCTTTGTCCTTCTTTCAAATCTTTTCTATTTCCTTTGTTTTCCACAGGTAAGTGCAATTTCTTTTTTCAATATTAATATTCATATTGGCCTTGATACAGGGAAATGAAAGTATAATTTATTCTTATATAATGTAATGTAACTTGCAGCTGCTGATCTGAAGTTGATCATCTGCTTTTTTTTACCTCTCCAATCTCAGGGTTCCCCTGGGCCTCTTGGTCCTCAGGGCCCACAGGGGCCTCTAGGGAGACAAGGCGATCCAGGAATCCAAGGACCGAAGGGGGAGAAAGGTGAACGTGGTTATGGTGGTATCATAGGTCCCAAAGGAAATCAGGTAAAATATAATTTTATTTTTTGTCTTAAAGTTTACAACAGCTGTTTTTTGTCCTCTTGTTTAATGTGCGATTTGTGACGCTCCACAGGGAATGACCGGCGTTCCTGGGTTTTCTGGAAACAATGGCATTCCTGTAAGTCCACCTGACACCATGTTAAAGCAGCAGAAGCTCACTGTATGTCAAGAGATTTCTGATTCTATGTGTGATGTTTTTTAATTTGGTGTTTGCTCTGCAGGGCCACCCAGGACAAGCTGGGCACAGGGGGAAACCAGGAGCAGACGGCTGTAACGGCACAAAGGGAGAACCAGGCTTACCAGGACAATCCGGCCGTGGTGGCACACCTGGTTTTCCTGTGAGTGCTACTCAAACCTGCACGGTGATTTGTAAAATACATTGTTTGACTTTCTTTAAGTAACTATTGCTCTGTTGTTTCCATCTCTCAGGGGTACGCAGGCAGGAAGGGAGAGAAGGGAGACTCGTTGGAGCTGAGTGTTTACATGCACCGTTTCAGGGTGAGGAAGACAAACTCTCATTAAACGTTTGGACTGAATGATAACTGGCTCTATACAATTACATGTACAACTTCATATTGCTGTAACAAAGTCATATACTTGGCTTAACATTAACTTTATGAGTTTTTAAACATCTCTCAACAGGGAGATCCAGGCACACCTGGGATCAATGGAATATATGTAAGACACATTCAATTCATTATCTGAAACTTGTTCTTCCTCGCCTCAGTCTTGCTTATCTAATGTCTATTGTTTGGTTTGCGACAGGGGCCTCCAGGATGGCCAGGACGGCAGGGTAACAGAGGTTTTCCAGGGCCAAAGGTGTGTTTAGTGTGTGTTTAGTTAGTGAAGTAAATATTTTATAATGCAAAGGGTTTAATATGATCCTTTTTTTCTTCTGCTAGGGTCCCCCAGGGCGTCCAGGTCCTAAAGGACAAAAGGTAACATCACAATTCTAATAATATAATTTGGCAATGTAAATACTGCATGTCATTAGGTCTTACACTGTGTCAAGTATATAAACCATAGCAAATAGAAACTTTATATATGCAGCTTCAATTTTTTGTTTTTGTTTTTCTGAGCAGGGCCAGATGATCATATTCATCAAAGGAGACAAAGGAGACATAGTAAGTGACCATGTGTCAAATACTGTGCTTACTACTGTAATGCTTATTTTACTATCCTGCATTTTTAGTTACATCCCAAAAATGGTTAAATAATATTCCACACAATGAATTGTTAAATTTTTTGTTTTTCTTTTATATTTGTATATTTGCAAATGATTCAGATCATCAAAATAATTTTAATATTACACAAGGATAACCAGAGTAAATGTCATGATTTCATTTATTAAGGGAAAAAATGTCCAAACCTGCCTGGCTCTGTGTGAAAAAATAATTGCCCCCTAAACCAACAATTAGTTGTAGATCTTAGTTGTAGAATTGTTTTTGAGCATGAATGACCTGTTTAAGGTCATGTCACAACACCTTGGACAGTTTTTTCTCATAATGAATGAATTAATAAATGAATTTTGTATTTGCTCGGGTTATCTTTGTATAGTAATAAAATTTGTTTGATGAAAAAAAATCAATTTGCATTATACAGTACATCTGCATAGCAGAACTTTTTCTTCTTTATTTTTCTTCTTTTTGTGTCTCGTTAATCACATACTCTGGATGATGGCAAACAATAGTGTGGAAATCTGTAGAATAATTTTACATACTGTTTGATAATATGTTAATTACAGCTGTTTTTCTGCATATTAAAAACTTATACTTGAAATATACAAAATGCTTTTGCTTATATTTGTATCTTTTTAGATTTTAAGGTATTTAAGATAGTAGTATATAGTATTAAGTATTAAGTACTTCTTCCCACCTACACCACAGGGGGAGATCGGACCACCTGGCGAACCAGGAAACGCAACATATCCACATACTCAAATATTAGATTGGCCGGTCTGTATGTCAAAATTGGTCTATAACATAAAAATATAATTAAATGATTACAAATAAACTAATTTGGACAGTTTTCTACTACTTATTTTAGGGAAATTCTGGAGCGAAAGGTCTGAAAGGAGAAAAAGGAGATGACGTATGTGACAAAAATCTTACCCATTACTTCATTGCCACTAATATTCACATATTAGTATGTCACTTCAGCTTTTCTTTTGGTCATTTCATTTCAGGCGGACAATAAAGGAGAAACTGGTGTAAAAGGATTCCCTGGAGCACGGGTGAGCACAGAAGCATTTCTACACATTGCAGCAAAACATGTTCTTTCATGTGTGTGTTAATTTTACATAAACTCTTTTTTTGGGTGCTGTTTTAGGGTCCACCTGGTAAAAATGGGAGTCCTGGACCAAGAGTATGTTTGAGTGAAACATGCATAAGCTAACATTAAGGAATTATCCTATTAAAATCGAATAAAATTTCATAACTACTGCAACTTTTTTTCAGGGGGATTCTGGTGAGGAAGGACCAAAAGGCAAAGTCGGACCAAAGGTTAGAGTGCAGCTGACTGTGATTCCTGATCATTGACTAAACCTTTTTCTAAATGTCTCTTATATGCTTGGCATGTAACTAAATTGAATGCCGTAATCCCTTACGAAAAAGTAGTATACTTACAGTTTATTGTATTAGGTATACTTCAAGTATAGTAAGTATACTGAGTATATGTACTTCTATAATACTTGCAAGTATACTATTTAAATACTTCTTGGGACTAAATGGGAGTAAATTGTTAGGCCCACTTTTTAGTTTATAAGTATACTTGAAATATAGCAAGTATAACAAATAGACTTTTTTATGTACTGTTAATTTACTAGTGATGAAATAAAATTATACCTTCTTGATGATCAAAATATTCTCTAAAACTTTATCCTTCTTCTCAGCTGATTAAAGTACAACCTAAATAATTGTTAATTGTTTCCATGCAGTACTTCCTCCCATGTTGATGAACTGAAGCACAGATATGTCAATCATCACAGCTGTGTGGTAGTAGAATTATTAATTTCAAAGCTAAAATATACTTATGTATAAGTACAAGTATACGTAGAATTTTCTGTATACTTGTCAGTTTACAGCAAGTTTACTTATAAGACTTATAAGACTACTTATAATCTAGTATACCTCTAATGAAGTACATAAGAACTGAAAGTAAACTTTTAGTTGAAAAGTATACTAATAGTATGCTTGAATATACTTCTTTTTCATAAGGGTATAGCTGCAAAGGGCCAACTCCTTATTAATTCCTACAGACTTATTAAATTACAGGCAGACGTTCCTTTTTTCAAGTTAACTTTTGTTGTCATTCAGAATCATACACACTTACCTTATACGTCAAACAGTTCAAAACTAAATATTGTAAAGTTATACAGTAGTTAAACATTTATATAAGGCATACGCTACGCTTATGAATGACAATGCAGTGTTATAGATTACAAAACCCAGCGGGATATAGATAAAAGGTAAGGGTTAAAATTTGCTCCACCTCTACTCAGAATGATGTGTGAGACAATTTTCTGATTAAAAATCAACCTACTCAACTACCTAACCAACTAATGACTAACTGGGTACGAACAGACTTTGTTTATTGAAAATCTAGTGTGATTTATTGTATGTATGTTGTCTGTTTTTCAGAATCTGATGTGAAACTAGTCTAGTGTGGTTTTATCCACGAGGCACTGTCCAAATTACACAGTGAAAATGTGATATTAATAAGTTAGATACAAATCGTTCTTGTCTGTCTGTTCCGTGATTTTGTAATTAAGACTCATGTTAAAGTGAGCCCAGTAGGAGAAATTAAACTGCAACCACTGATTCACATACACTGACATCTTTGTGTTTCAGGGAGTCAGAGGGGAACCTGGAGAGCTGATTGTATCTGGATCCTCTGCATTGGGTAAGTTGGTCAATGCCAGAAAAAAACCCACATCATTAGGAAATAGAAAACTGGAAAAAGTGACGATGACACCCTCTTTATAACAGACATGAAGTGAAACTCTGGAAATTTGTGTCTTTACATAATCTTTAACAGATTGCACTGATTTGTCAGAGCAAAAAAATAAAATGTCGAATAAATAAATACAAACCTATGTTATGTGGGTTCCTAAAATCCATAGCACACGATGACTGAACCTGAGGAACAAGAGCTTTTTGTTCCTCAAGGACGTAATCTGACAAGAAGCAGACCAAAGCACGTGGTGCTGGGTGGCAACAGTATCTAATGAGCAAAAAGTGAGCAGCTGAGGGTACCTAAATGAGGGTCTGGATTGTACAGAAATAACAAAAAGATAGATAAAAATGAAATCTTCCAAGTATTACTCAAAGAAGATTTGAATGTAATTCGAGTATCATGTTGTTAGTTATGTCTGTAAAACGAGCAGAAAGCTTGTAAAATTGCTTTTTGTTACCTGTTGTACAGATGCTAATAAATGTTTCTACTGTTTTCTTTGCCTTGACAAGCTGGTCCTCCTGGTCCTCGTGGCGAGCAGGGTGCACAGGGAGAGAGGGGCCAAGTGGGAGATGAAGGCTTCCCTGGACCCCCAGGAATTCCTGCCACTGCAACACAGGAACAAGGTGTGTTAACCAAAGCTACGTAGAGACATTAATTCACACTTTCACAAGCACCAAATGATACCTGACATATAGAAAAGCATTCAGGCTTTGCTGTGATACTCTAAATAGTAGTCAGGTGCATCTTGTTTGCATTTATTTTTCTTGAGGTGAATCTCGAACTTGAACCTGTAGCACATTGGATGGATTTAGAAAAGGTACTGACCTGAGTATATATGGTCCAACAATTCGTGCTACTCACTGGGACAAAAATATACTGGGTGCTGGTCAACTTTTTAGTAAGACTGTGGTCAAAAGAACACAACCACAATACATTAGTAACTTCAAGACAAGTTTCCGACTGCCCTTACAAAAAAGAAGTATATTTTTTTTATGAAGTTTACTTCAAGTATAGTAAGTATACTAGTGTCTGTGTACTTCCAAGTATATAATTTAAATACTTCTTGGGACTAAATTGGCCCACTTTTTGTTTATAAAAGTATACTTGAAGTATACTACAAATTCAATTTTATATATACAGTTAGTTTCCTATTGATGTAATAATAGATGATAATAAAAATAAACTTTATCCTCCTTCTTAGTCGATTAATGCACACTTCTAAATAATTGTTAATAGCTTCCATGCAGTATGACCTCCTACCATGTTGATTAACTAAAGCACAGGTGGATCAATTATCACAACTATGTTGTTGTAGAAGTAATTAAAGGCAGCTCCTACTAATAGATAAAGGTGTCTAACTCAACAATTGATCAATTAATCACTGACCGTAATTAGTCTGTTTAAAAGACAAAACAACATGTCACACAACAATTTGTGACAAATTATTAATTTATAATCTTAATAGTTGATTGTATATAATGTTAAACTACTTAAATGCATGCTGGGTATTTCTATATATTTGTCAGTATACTTAAGTATAAGTACATACTTGAATATACTTCTTTTTCATAAGGGTAATAATAATAGCTGCAAAGGGCCAACTCCATATTAAACCCTACAGATTCAATAAATTACAGGCAAATGTTTCTATAGTGTATGTTGATGCTGATACTGTTTTCAAGTTAACTTTTGTTGTCTTTTAGAACCATAAAGACTTACCTTATACGTCATACAATTCAAAACTAAATATTGCAAATTTATACAATAGTTGAACATTTGTGTAACACATAGGCTAAGCTTATAAATGACGACGCAGTGTTAAAGATAATACAACCCAGCAGGATATAGATAAAAGGTAAGGGTTAAAATTTGCTGGGATAAGGAAAAAGGATACTTGAATATACTTCATTTTCTAAAGGATGTTCTTGTGTTGCTCAACCAGATCCCAGACTTAAACCCATTTAAACTCAGTTCACAGACACGTCCCATCCAGTCTGATGAGACCTGGTCCTCCTGGTGTCCACAGTGAGATGAATGGCAAAAACTGCCTAAATCCAAGTGTGAGAAGCTTATAGACATAGATAAGAAGTCTTGGAGCTGTAATTATTGACAAAGGAGCTTTTACACATTATTACATTAATGGTTGGAACATTTTGTAAATTAGAGATATCAGTTTTTAATTTTTAATTGATTTGCATTATTATTATAATATTCATTTTATCATTATGGGTTATGGTGTGTACAACTCTTATTTTAATTTGATTTGATTTTTTATGAAAGGTTATGAATCATTTCCAAAGTGAAGTTGTGGTACATTTAGTGCCTCTTTATATTGAGACACAATGTACCATAGTCAAACCTGAGATGCATCAGCAAGTGTGAACAAAGGAAACTCATACTCAGTTCTGATTAGTTGTTGAATTTATCCCAACAGTCTTATCCAATATACATATTTAATAAAGTGACTAAACTAATCTCTCTTTTTGTGCCTGTCAGTGTACAACTACTTTGGTCCATTTGGTGTAAAAGGGGATCAAGGAGGGAAGGGCCAGCAAGGTGAACCAGGAATCCCTGCTTTCAGTGCAGGAGCCCCCGGTGCAAGTGGGCGTCCAGGGCCCCCAGGCCCTCCAGGACCCATTCAAAGATGTGAGTGAAAAAGTTTTAAATAATTTTAAACTTAAGCTTTCTAATATCATCTGTACCTTTTTTTCCTTTTTTTATCAGTGTTATCTTTACTTGTATTTTAAATGTATATTGTATTTCTGTGTCTCTAGGGGCTGAGCTCTTCAAGGGGGCTAAAGGCCCAAGCGGAAGGCCTGGCAGTGCAGGCCTTAAAGGAGCAAAAGGTAGCCTAATCAATCTGTTCATTAAAGTCATTAATCATTTTTTAAAGATTAAATAACCTTTCATTCATTAAAAATTATTTATTATTTGTTGTTTTTTAAAAAAAGAAGCGTTGCAGCTTTCACTCCCCTTTTCATTTGGCCCAGAAAGAAGAATCAACTGAATTTCTTGATAATTTCTTGGTGTGTGCATTTAGGTGACCACGGGGAATGCCAGTGCACTCTTGTAGACTCAACATCTGGTCCTCCTGGCCCTGCCGGTGATCCTGGTGATCCTGGAATGACTGGAGAGTTTGGTCAGGAGGGTGATGTAGGAAACTCAGGTCCCCAAGGAGATGATGGAACCCCTGTAAGAAAATAAAATTTAAATAAATTAAAATAAAATCATATTAACACATCACAAAATCTCTGTTTTGTGTCCCTTCACGCTTTTCCGTATTGTCTTTTAGGGATCTCCTGGCGTCAGTGGTCCACCAGGCCTTAAAGGCCAAAAAGGGGAAATAACTATACCCAAGGAGAAAGGTCTCATTTCAATTCATCAAAAAGCAAGACCTCTGTAATGTGTGTAAATGTTGCATGTACATGTGTGTTGTATGCACATATTGATGCATGTGTGTGTGTGTTTGTAATCTCCACAGGATATCGTGGAGACCCAGGAGATCCTGGACAAGATGGTCAGCCGGGAGCACCAGGTGCTCCAGGCCGACAGGGTGTTCGTGGTTTTAATGGTGACCGAGGTCTTCCAGTGAGTTGTCCATAATGACAATCTGATATGCAGCTGTGGTTCATTTTCGTTCCATTACCTTATTCTCAACTGTAATGTGGTGAAGGCTACAGTATGATGGTGTTTACTGGTTCATGTTGACAGGGAGAACGTCCCAGGGGAGATCGTGGAGACAAAGGTTTCCAGGGTCTGCCTGGTCGACCTGGTGCAGCTGGGCAGTGGGGAGAACCAGGTGCAGATCTTCTCGGCATCAAAGGCCAGCGGGGTTTACCTGGTGATGATGGTCTCGCAGGCTACAATGGAGTTCCCGGAATACCTGGAAGCCCAGGTGAGAGGCACATGATTGCATTCTCCAGTTTTATTAAGTGTCAATCCTGTGTTGCATATTTCTCCTTCAGGGCTTCATCTCTTTGCAGGGATTTTACTTGATTTCACTCTACTGAGTATTGTTTTTCTCTTAACATGCTCTCTTTAGCAATTTAATGCAAAGCAGGGAAATGGCAATGTCTTTGAGTTAAAAAAGGAGGAAGCATATTTTTTACATTTGCCATTTTACATTTGCATTACTTCCTTCGCCTCCATGATGCAGGGGCTGCATCGCTCAAACCAGCTGCAGCTGAGCTTGTTTGATATAATGCTTATGGTTTTGAATAACACTTTTCCAAATGCCTCTCTCTTTCATCCTGTCTCCTTTGCAACTGAAAGGCGGCTGTATTCCAGCACGAGATGGAGGACAGGTGGATGTAACAGGTAGCTTGTATAATAAGGTTTTCACTTTATTGCTTTAGAATATCTGTGTCGTGCTTTGCCTTTGGATTGACTTTTGCGCATGTTGATTTTTGAACTGAGTTTATTGAGAGACGAGCTAACGTAATGATAATACCACATTCTGAAAAACAATCCACGCTGGGCAGCAGACGAAATCACTTGCAGAATTTATTTTACATGCAACCATAATGTTTCTCTGAAGACTGTGTTTCTGTTATTTTCTTGTTAGGTGCTTGCGATATGATTCCAGGACTTCCTGGGATACCTGGATTTCCCGGGCCCAGTGGATTACAAGGTTCCCCAGGTAACAAAACAACAAACAGTTTTATGTTGCATGCAGAGTAAAAGCTTTGAGTATATCTTTATGCCATATTTATATGTTTTGAACCAACAGGTCTTCAAGGACAAAAAGGGCAAAAAGGTCTATATGGAGTACCTGGAGAGAAAGGGGAAACAGGAGATCGAGGCACAGGTGGCTTTCCTGGACCACCAGGTAAGAAGTGACAAGAAGAAAATCGATAGTCAGATATAACTGATGACATCTGATATTTATTTAGAATTTTGTCTTTAGCTCTTTTATTAACCTTTGTGGTTCTCTAATTAAGGTTTTACTGGCCCACGTGGAGATTTGGGAATTCCTGGCAGAAAAGGTTCAGTAGGAGTCACTGGATTGCCTGGTGTTTTTGGTCGGCACGGAGAACAAGGTGAGAAGGGTATTCATGGAGAAATCATGGGAGCATCAGCTGGACCCACTGGTGACCCTGGGCTGCCTGGGTTCCAAGGGATTAAAGGGCAGGCTGGTGATGAAGGATCGCAAGGCTTCCAAGGTTAGCCATGTATTCACATTGTCAACTACAGTATTTATATTTAAACTCAGCACCTCACCTCTTACATATTTGTGTTGTTGCCTTACTTACTAACACCGATGGGGTCATTTGACAATGTCCCCATTCATCCATTCTCCAGGACTGGTTGGTATGCCTGGTATGATTGGATTCAAGGGTGAAAGAGGCCCAGCAGGCCTGCAGGGGGAGGAAGGGAAGCTTGGACCAGCGGGCAAGTACGGCTACCCTGGAGACCCTGGGAGAACAGGTCCACCTGGGCCTCACGGTGTGACTGGACAGCCAGGTAGCCAAACATTCACACTGACACAGGCTCTTAGAATTTCCTTGGTCATGTCTGACATCCCTTATCCCTCTGGTACATCCTGCTCATCAGGTATCACTGGAGAGAGAGGAACAGAAGGAGACCCAGGTGCTCCAGGTCCAGTCGGATTAAAAGGGATGCCAGGATTGGATGGTGATTATGGTGTCACTGGAGATTATGGCTCATCTGGTGAGCCAGGAGAGCCCGGTGCAGATGGATCCCCAGGACTTCCAGGAATGAAGGGTTTGTTCTTTAGATATTTAGTCTCATATTAAATCTGGCATTTAACCAAGTTTTGTCAGAAGTTTGTTTTCTAATGGTCCCTATTTTACCCAGGTTACAAAGGGCTGCCTGGCATGTTTGGATTTCAGGGTATAAAGGGTCTACAGGGACTGAAGGGCTTTGAGGGGCAGAAAGGAGAACCTGGAATGCCAGGCCAGAGTGGCCCAAAAGGATTGTCAGGAACAAGTGGAACAAAAGGTGAGGCTGTTTGAGATGTCAGTGGCTCATTATCCTGATGAGAATAGCACATAAAACTGTTACCCTCCTTTTCCTCAACATTGTCTGTCAGGTGATCGTGGTGCCATCGGGGAACCAGGAGTGAAGCCCGACATGACTGTCATCCACCATGCTATGATTGACATGAAGGGTGTCAAGGGAGATCCTGGACCAAAAGGAATTCAGGGTTTCACTGGGCCAAGAGGTTTGCAGTTACAATAGTTGCTTTCTTCTCACCTGCTCTAAGATCCTATGGCCCACTTCTTCATTTCTTAATTTTTTTCACAGGTCCTAAGGGTTCATATGGTGCTCCAGGCACAGAGGGAGCTCATGGTCTTCCTGGACAACCTAGTACTGATAAAGGTTACAGAGGAGATACAGGTGCAGAGGGCCTGCCTGGAATTAAAGGAATGCCAGGCCTAACTGGAGAACGCGGAATTACTGGTTTTGATGGAATGACTGGCAACAAGGTGAGTAGAGCCAACCTGGGAAAGTTTGTATCGGTCAGTGGGAGTCCTTACTAACTGCTATGGTTTAGAGAGATCCTTTGCCAATTCACCAAGTACTGCTGAGTAGTATGCTGTGTTCTGTGGTTCTGGAAAGGGTTTTCCAAAGTTAATAAATAACCCTGATAATGTCAAAAGGTTTATCTCAGTTTGGACTTGAGACTTGAGAGTGCATCAATTGACTATGTGTGTACAAAAGGGGTCTTTTGAAATGCTGACCTCACAGACTTATCAACCTACTTGTGTTAATTGCAGGGAATTAAAGGAAGTCCTGGTGCCTATGGTGCATCAGGAGACAAAGGAAAGAAGGGACTCAAAGGTACAGCTTCAAATCTAAGCTCCTGAATGATAGAGATCAAGAATATAATCACAAAAGTAATCACAAAGAAAGTTTTTGTAAATTTTGTAATACAATTGCAGGCGATAAGGGTCAACGCATAGACATGCCAGGAGTTACAGGATTGAGAGGAGAAGATGGTTTCAAAGGAGAGCCAGGTACATACTCTGATGTTAGTCACTGCAAGCTACAATTAATGGCTCTTACTTGGCATAAATGAAATGTTTGACTGCCGCTTACAGGCCAGACAGGACTAACTGGACAGACTGGAGACAGGGGTACACCAGGTTTTGATGGTATTGATGGGAAAAAGGGACTGTCAGGTGATCAAGGAATATTTGGATACCCAGGTAAGAGACTACCGTTCATTTCATTGTGAAGAATTTCAGTGTATAATTATAATTTAAATCCACATTGCATTACATTGCACATTTACATTATAGTTGTTCTGACTTTTCTTTAGGCTCAGATGGGCAGAAAGGAACCCCTGGTGACCAGGGTCAGAAAGGCTTTGTTGGATCTCCTGGAACAGAAGGACACCCGGGTTTACCTGGCTTCCCAGGAAATAAAGGTAGCAAGATCAGACCACTGTCCTCTCTTTCTTTCTCTTCAAACTACATACAGTGTTCCTCTACAGTATTTCACCATCTGATGTAAATATGTGCAGGTTTCCCTGGCCTGAGGGGTCTTTATGGATTACATGGACTGAAGGGACAAAAGGGTATCCAAGGAACACCAGGTATTTAAATACATTTTCAAGAATTAAAAAAAAACCTCTACTTTGTCACTACTAATATGGCATACTAATATTAGATTAATATTAGAATTTCATAATTGATTTTAAGTAGTGCCTTGAGATTACTTTTTTCTTGTGAGAAGGAAATTGAATTAGAAAGAAATTGAGAATGAATTAAAGTGTGAATCCTGCATGTGTGTTAAAAATACAAAAATATGTCTAACTTAAAAGATGATGCTTGTTAAGTCGCATATAGATAATGCATACTTGAAATCATATTTTCAGTGAATAGTCAAAAGTATATTTCTGAGTTTTTACTCAGTACATTCATTCAGAAACATCTTCTGGTTGTATTTTTATCAGGTACGGATGTTACTGGACCAATCGGGGAAACCGGAGTCAAAGGAGGAAAGGGAGACAGTGGTGACCCCAACAACCAGCCAGGTTTTCCAGGCAATGAGGGTTTGAAAGGCTTACAGGGAACTCCAGGTTAGAAGTATTCTTCAGGGTGCTCGGTAGACTAGAAGTCCTCTACCTGCCGAGGCCTTAATAACAGAACAAATGCAACATATTATGCATTTGCTTTGTGTTTTAACCACCCTAAAACTTAAGCAATACTGTGTTTCATTTGTTCAGGTGACTATGGCCAACCTGGACCAGCAGGGTTCCGTGGCCCTGTAGGACCTGATGGGACTACAGACAGACTAGGAGCCAAGGGGGAACCAGGCTTTAAAGGACCTAAAGGATACCAAGGTTAGAACATGAAATGTAACAGCCTCATTATTATTTTGTTACACCTTTGCTTCTTGTAGTAACTTTCCTGGATTGGAACAGTTTATCTAACAACACAGTAATTACTGTTATGGTGGAGTTGACAGAACACTTAAGGGTTTTCTTGCTGTTCTAACCCTAAATTATTTGTTTTGTAGGTTTTCCCGGACCCAGAGGACTTCCTGGTGTGGCCGCTACCCCTGGAGAAAAGGGTGCGCCAGGATTAACTGGTTTTCCTGGAATCCCTGGTAGGAAAGGATTGAAAGGAGACCAAGGCTCATTTGGATACAGGGGACCTAATGGTATTTTTGGGAAGAAAGGTATGGATAAAATGGAAGCTTTTACTAGTATATTTTGTTCATATTACCACTGTACCAACATATGCCGACATTTTCTGAAGTGCAAATAAGATTAAAAAAACATAAGGCTATTTAGTTTGTTTAATGAAAGAAACAATGTATAGAGCTGTTCTACAGGAAAGGTAACCTTAAATAACTTCTGTTGTGATCTTGCGCCCTACAGAAAATAAAATTAAATAAAATTACTTCAAGGGGAGGCTGGGGGTGCTGTTGGGGGGGCAAGGTGCCTCCCTAATGTAATGGTAGGGGAAACACTGATCACCTGTTATCCTTTAAGCACAGTCTTAATATGTTGTTGTCCTGCAGGAGTGAAAGGAGAGCAAGGAAATATAGGATTTTCTGGTATCACTGGTGAGAAGGGAGAGAGAGGTCCTGCTGGTCCAAAAGGAAACACTGGACACCCAGGTATGCGTTCAGAATATAGAAACTGCTCACTTGATATCATGTTCATGTGCCTTCGTGTTTTGGTCATTACTGTACATGATCCATCCCTGCTGCAGGTTTTCGGGGACTCCAAGGTAGCCAAGGTCCTCTTCCACTTCCCCTCAAAATTCCTGGAGAAAGGGGCCCCCCAGGCCCACAGGGTATAATAGGACCAAAAGGAGTCAAGGGGGGAATAGGGCCACATGGTCTCCCTGGGGATGCAGGTTAGTTGTTGTCAATATACATTTGTGGTTGAGAATCCCTAAGTTAAAAGTTCTGATCAACAACATCTGGTTACTGTTCAGGTTTTATGGGACCCATTGGGCAGAAGGGTATGCCTGGGATTAGCGGTACACCAGGAACAGCTGGATTCCGTGGAGAGGTTGGACAAATGGGCCATCCCGGTTTGCAAGGCATGGCAGGTGGGTCTGAGACTGTGAGGCAGTTTAAGATTAGATTAATAAACCTGGATTAAAGGATTGAAGGTAGGAGGGGAGTCAAGCAAGAGTCCAGTTACGAGAGGTGTTTGATACAGTTAACCATTTAGCATTGAGATGATATTTATTAGTGATTATTGCAGTGATCTGAGGTTGTCAAATTCTAATTGTATTACTGTATAAATGTCTTTCGTAGGCATTTGCCAGTATTGACCTGCTATATAATTCTTTAATGATTAATGATTAATGATTCTTTAATTTAGCAAAACACAGTGCTGAGCTCGTTATTTCTTAATAGGTCGTCGTGGCAACCCCGGGATCCGTGGCTTACCTGGTATGCCTGGCCGCAGTGTCAGCGTGGGTTACTTGCTGGTGAAACACAGCCAATCAGAACAGACGCCCATGTGTCCTGTGGGCATGTCTAAACTGTGGGAGGGCTACAGTCTGCTGTACTTTGAGGGCCAGGAAAAGGCCCACAACCAGGATCTTGGTAAATGAACATGAACAATAATTAACATATAATTAACAATAATCATTATTATCTATTGCACTCAGTGTTGGCCTTTTCAAGTACAAATTTCAAAAAGGAGTGTTGTGTAGACAAACCAGTCAAAAGCTTTGACACACATAGAAATTACAATGTAGAGGAAGAATTCATCCAAAAACGTATTCCCTTTTCTAAAATGAAATAAATTTGGCTTTCACCCAACAAATGAATTCTAAAACAAAAAAATGAATCAGGCATAATACAATAAAACTACAGGTTAGGAAACTGGGTTATACTTTACCACAGAATCATCCAAAACACTAACTTATTTGTCACATAGTTTTAAGAAGATAAAATATTTTGATCATCATTCAAGTGAAGTTATATAGTCTTTGAAGCAAAATAAAAGTTGAATTCATAGGTTCAGTGTCAATTCTTCAATACTTCTTCAGTATGTAAAAGCACTTCAAATTATGTTTGCCAATGAAATGTTGTATAACAATCAGCTTCCCTTTTAGCAAAGTATAATTTGGCAGTTTGTCCTGTTTAGGTTTGGCTGGCTCCTGCCTCCCACGTTTCAGCACCATGCCCTTCCTGTACTGCAATCCTGGAGACATTTGTTACTATGCCAGCAGAAATGATAAGTCCTATTGGCTGTCAACGACTGCTCCTCTTCCTATGATGCCGGTAGAAGAGGGACAGATCAAACCGTACATCAGCCGCTGCTCAGTATGTGAAGCTCCATCAGTTGCCATAGCAGTCCACAGCCAGGACATCACCATCCCACAGTGCCCCGCGGGCTGGCGCAGTTTATGGATCGGATACTCTTTCCTCATGGTGCGTTCACCACACAATCATCATCATAATGTGATAACTAAATATGTGACCTTGATAAAAATTTTATAACAAATGAAAAGGTGTGAGATAAAACTTGATGTAATCTTAAAGTGTAACAAATATACTAATTTCTCCCTCACATTTGTCTTCACAGCATACAGCAGCAGGAGATGAAGGGGGAGGTCAGTCCCTGTCATCACCAGGCTCCTGCCTGGAGGACTTCCGTACAACACCATTCATCGAGTGTAATGGGGCCAAAGGCACATGCCACTACTTTGCTAACAAGTACAGTTTCTGGCTAACTTCTGTAGATCAGTCGTTCCACACTGAGCCATCATCAGAGACTCTTAAGGCAGGTCAGCTCTTGTCACGCATCAGCCGCTGCCAGGTCTGCATGAAGAACTTGTGAATGACACTGCAGCAACACTGACAGAAAGATCCATTGACAGTGGTCTAGTGTCGTCTTTCTATCCCGAAGTGACTTAGATCAATGTAAATGCGAAACTTTCTCCCTAAACCAACAGAGCTCAGATGTCTAATGACTGTTTGGTGCCTTGAGCTTTGAGTGAAATGTCCGACTGTAGATACTTTAAGACAGAGAAGCCCCATAATGAAACCAACAGCATTATGGGCACAGTATTTTATATTAAATGTGGATTGGTGCTTACTTTTTATTTATTACCTCAGCTACTGACACATTGTTAAGCGATCAGAGGCCATATACTACAGCTGAACCAAAGACTCCTGTGTGTATGCACTGCTTCAGTTTATCTAGATTGTTTTTTATCTTTAGGATATTCAGCCAATCATGAAGCCACTAACACTGCTTCTCAGCCAGTTGAGCAATGTCATTATAGGTCTTAAACTATTTTTTAGTTGACACTATTGACGTTATCATGCTTTTATTTCATTGCTCTGTACCTGTTTTCATAATACGACAGTTTTTTTCATGCTGTTAACCTGTTTTATAAGTTAATCGGGTATTCTCTGTAACTCTTTTCATAGAACATTTGTTTACACAATGCACTGATTCTTTGTATTTACACCAGCTGAATGAACTTGATCCCCTTCCTTTTAAAAGTATATCTTACCTAAAACTACTCAAGTCACACCCATTGCCTTTACAAATCTAGTAATAATTGAGCTGTCCCAGTCTGCCAGCAGCACAGAATGTAAACAGGCTGGATCAAAGGTCTGCCTCTATCAAATCCTTGCTGTGGTCACTGACCCTGGGTTAGATTACAGAATTATCATTACAAAATTTAGAAAGTAGGTCAAATGCTCTGCTTCATCAAGATGGATACAATCTGATTAGACCAGAAAATACTGATGTGATTTGTTAACTGACATGTAATTGTGGTAATTTCATAACATGTTAATTGCATTGGATTGTAAAGATGAAATGTTTGTTTGTTTGTTTGTTTGTAAGTAAAACTGTGTCATATTACTCACACACAAGCCTAAT
>OMLM01008387.1:0-15495 GCA_900302695.1 Helostoma temminkii
GATTTTTATGAGCTGTAAATGGATGTAAAACATCACCTGGTTACAGGATCTGCTGCTGCTGTTGTTGATGTTACAGGTTAGATAACTGTTTGCAATTTAAAAATTAATTTGTGTCTGGGCATTTCGGTTGTTGACCAGGTGGCAGGTCTGGACATTAATGATTAATATGACATTTACAGTAGATTACATTTCTGCTCCCCAGGAGCCAGGATCCCTGTGTGTGGATGTTAGATAAATGTTTTTGTAATGTATCCTGCTCAGGGAAATTATCAAAACACTGTCAAACACTGGTCTTGAACGGAGGCTCTGAAAACTTTGGAACTCACCTCTACGTGTAAAAAGCTGTGATTCTATTGTGATTTGGTTTAATGGCAAACAAATAAAACCACTTCTGCAGCAGAAACACTTCCTCTGCTGCTGATCCTTGTGTTAAGTAGATAAATAATCCTGACACTGTGAATACACTGCTCCTGTTGTAGCAGTTACTGAGATATTTTTACTTTGTGAACAAACTGATCAACAGTGGAGAAGATTATGCTGCAGAAGTAGGATGAGAGGTTTCTACTGATGTTTTTCTGGGCGTCCACTTAAATTAAGTGTAGCTACAGTGGATAGCTGACTGCAGACGCCATCTGTCACAACGGAGCAAGATACCAAATTTTCAGAGGCACCTTTCAAGCCCACAGAGGCTGAGTATTAGCTCCTCAAATGTCACCATAGTCTTTTAAATTTATGCACAACCTCGTAATATTTACTGCAAAGCAGAGAACACATCTGCAAAGAGGAAAAGAGCGACTGTTATGGCACTGACACATTAAACAGGTGCACTATTGTGATCTCTGGTTCTGTTACTCGTCTATATTACTACTGAATTAAATGAAGAAAAAAATATATAATGTGTGTTGGAAATATGCAGTTACATATGATCAACTCTGACAGGTCAGGCAGTAACGGACAATGATGTTTTTTTAATAAACAATTTCTACCTTCATTCAAGCAACAATAGAAACATAGCAGCTGTAGCTGCTTCATATGTTATGAGCACTAATTAACTCTTCTTCTGCTGGATTAGTCCAACAGGCCACATCCCAGGTTCATGCTAAATCTTTCTTCTGTAAGGTCTTTTGTTTATATTTGAAAAACCAGCTAATCTGTGTGTGTTTCTGTGAGCAGGAGCCATCATCTCCACTTTCTAAATATTTGATGATAATTACATGAGACGAGGCCTTTAAATGAGCAAAACTCCTCTTTAATAACAGACTGAGTTCATGTACTACCTGCTGCACTAACAATTCACTCCTCAAAAAGTGATTAGTACAGTGTGGACAGTTAAATCAATACTGTGACATGCAGACATGATTAAAGTGCAACCTAAAATATTAATTTCTGCACATTGCAGAGGCAAAATAGCTCCGGTTGTTTCTAGGTGTAAAATATCAAATATCTGATGATGAAGCCATGATCAAGCAGTTTCAGGACGTCCTACCTCAGCAATCCGCAGGATGGAGTCTCCATTAATGTCAAAGTTTGGCGAGTAGGTGATACACAGCAGCACCTGAACACAGGAGACACAAACAATTTTCTACTTTCTTTAAAAAAATGATGTGATGAATGTTCCTATTATTCTTTATAATGTGAAGGAGACCAATTTAGTAGCTCTGGGAAAAGGCTGTAACTTATTTAGCTCATATTAAGTTGAGAAAAAGCTTGCAGGATCTGTCAGCTACAAAAAGACAGAAAGCAACATGAGGCAGGCCAAGTTACAGGAAAACACTAATGCAAAGCAAAAAGCTGCAGTGCAGGCAGAGTTTCTTCATCTGCTGAGCTTATTTCTGAACATCCCTTTACTCATTTTAATGAGGGCCTCCTGCAGAGCGAGTGTCCACTGTGCAAGTCTGTGCAGAAAAATGTAAGTAAACTTTCAAAATATAAATAAGTTCTGACTCTTTCGGCTGAATCCAGATCTTAACCTACACTGGGATTTGGATCAAATGGCAAGTTTGCACATCCACAGTTCTCACCTTCATGACTTCCACCTGCAGGTCTTCATGGAGAGATGGAGTGACTCTGATGGCCTCCAGCATCTGGCTGAGCAGCTGCTTCTCCAGAGCCTCCACACCAACCCCACCCACGAACCGGTCCTCACACAGGAGTTTCTGGGTGGAAAAAGCCAGAGGGAAGAGGGTTTCCAGGAGGAGACCAGTGTCATGTTTCCAGACATTCAAGTAAAGAAGACTAAAAGAAAGATCCCTGGAAGAATTGACAGGTGTTATGTTCCAGTACCTGCATTCCAGTAAGCGCCATCTGTCCCAGTTTGGTGTTTTTGGACTCCAGAGCCATCTGGAGAGGCAGCAGACAGCGCTCTCTGACGCACATAAACAGATTCCAATTACTGTGATGTCATCAATGCTATCTGTGCAATATACAATAGATTAGTGAAGTTTTTATGATACTGCCCATTAAACATGACTAAACTGTTTGTTCATAGTTTTAGTTCAAAGACTGAGACAAAGTGAAGCTAAAAATAATCGTATCTCTGAGTACAAACCAAAGTGCAGCTGTCGTTTTTTTCAAACCTGTCATTCTGAATTTTGGTGCAGAACACTGATTACAGATATAATCCAGTCACATTCAAACTGACAGTTTGAATCACAGATGTGTTCTCCCATGACCTCTGTACATATGAAGAGAGATTTTGCAGGGCACTAATATCAGCAGACAATGAGACCTCTATTATAAAGGCCAGTTCTTCCTGTCTCTCTCCTGCTGATACTGTATATACTTCAGGTTCAGAGTATCAAATGTGGATTTACGTGATCGTCAGAGCTCCACTCTTCTGACACACTGAGCCTCTCTTCCCTCCCCACAGGTGCACCACAAGCCTGTCCTGTTCTCCATCCACCCCACATCACCATCATCTGCTTACGTGGCATCTCCCACCATTTCCATGGTGACGAAACACAACTCTTCTTGTCTTTCTGACATTTCTGGTTGGATGAGCGAGACACATGTCCAACTCAGTCTCAGACAGAACTCCTGGTCCTTCCAGCCAAACCTTCACTACAACACAACATCAGCATCAGCTTATGATCCTCAGAGTTAGTCGCCACAAGCTCTGCCAGAAACGTGTCATCACTGATGATCAACTAACCTTTTCTGATCACATCTCTTCTCTTATCATGCAGATATGTCCTCTACAATATCACAAAGATCAGAGCCCACCTTCCAGTATATGCTACAGCTCCTTGTGCAGACACTAGTCATATCCCACCTTGACTACTGCAGCGTCCGACTAACAGGACTCCCATCATGTGCAGTCAAGCCTCTGCAAAGCCACAGTAGTAGTAGTAGTCTTTCTATTTCTATATTCCCCTGCTTCTGATGCTCAGCTGTAAACTTTGACTCCTCTAATCAAATTGGAAAAACAAATACCAACATCAAGTTAATAACACCATTAACTGAAGTAGGTGCAGCTCTTAACCCCACTCAGAGACCAGTATTCACCTTGCCACTCATGAATATCTGCTTCAAGCTATAATTACTGTAACGTAACGTGCTGAATAGATACAGAACTTGATGGATCCTTCACTCAGGTACAGATGTGTCATCTGTTTGTTCTACAATCAAACAACTGAGCCACAAAGCTGACCATGTTTCCATTTCGTCACTCCTGCTTTGTCTTTCTGCTTTACACTCACTCTCGCTCTATCTCACTCTCATTATTTGTAGATGGGTGAGTCACTATGCTCTGCTGTTGATAGTGAACTACTGGGCTTCATCTCTGAGTGCTCAGGATGCTCTGAGCTGTCACAACTACACTGTTTCAAAGAGGAGCCTGCAAGAGGTCACAGTCGGCACTGAACCGAGCCTTTGCTGAGTTCAGTCTCTTTTTATGAGAACGACAGTGAGATGGAACATTGAGCAAAAGGCACAAAATCAACTCAAAAAGGCACGTAATTATTCATCAACTGCTCAGAAATGTTCATGAAGACACACAATGCTTTAGAAATAGTTTTTAGGGACAAAGTGTAATTGTAGTCATACATTCTTTCAATAAATAAATCAATCATAATTCCTTCAGTCAAAGACGTCCCATGACAGCCATCCTTCAGAGAGCGCTAATGTTTTGTTCCTGTCAGTTTTTTTAAGAGCAGGTGTGACTCTGTTCAGGCGGCTGAGAGCACATTTTGTTAGAGCCGAGAAGTCGTCTTTGCAGACAGAAGAGCACTCTGGCTGAGAAGCATCGCACTACATTACAAAGACATTATCATCAATATTTAATTTAATAATCTCTAATCAAACAACAGAGCTTATTCACTGAATAATTCATGGTGTGTGTAGCTTCATCAGCATCCAGAACCTCTGTCCGGTGGCTCACAGCAGGAGCTGATCTTTCACATTTACACACAAGTAACAGGACAGTGCAAGAATCACGGCTCTTTCAAAGGTTTCTGCAATGAAAACCTAATAAATACTGCACACTGAACAGTGCTCCGAAAGGCAAAGTGCAGCTTCTGGCAGCCATGATGGAAATCCACAGATTCCTGGCTACAGTGAGTGTGACACTCGCATTTTTACATTTCCATCAGGATTTTCTCAGAGGGCATAGACTCAATAACAGGAACACCTGTATGATATAATGCATTATAATCCACTACTACTACAGTACTTTTAGTTTTGTACTTGTAAAAGTAAAATTTGTACTTTAATATCTGAGTATAAAAATTTAAGGTACTTCTACGTGTAGGAAAATACGTCTACTTGAGTTTGTGTAATTTAAACACCACTGGGTTGTACATATTTTACCATCATTAGTTACTAGTTACTGTTTCAGTCATGGACAGTTATTCTCCAGCCTGCACCTAAATGCACCACATGCACTGTCAACCCTGGAATGATTTGATCATTCAAAAACATTCAAATCATACAGTGTGTAAAATAGAGGTGTGTAACCCAGAGGCCCACAGAGAAACCATTTAAATATCCACTTATCTATTCCCTGCTGATGTATTGCAAAGGCTGCAGAGTATGTGAAGCTGCGAGACAAAGCTTGTTAACAGTCTTAGCACTGAACTCAAACATCACAGATGTTGTAGCAAACCTTCAGACAGCCTACACCCAACTGCTCATGGACAGGCTGCTACATATTGTGATTAAAAGCTCGTCATCCCTTCAAAGCTCTGTGTGAAGTGACCTGACTAAAATAAAAAACTGAAGCGTGGACACTGAACTCACCGAAGTTGTGAAGGAGAAATCTTGAGTGATCCATTCTGAGACTCCAGTGTTTCTGTAATTTAATGGAACACAGAACAGGAATAGTGTGATTTTAATTCTGTACCAACATTTAACTAAACCAGAAGAAAACACAAATTCCCTGCTGTGGCAACTTCGGTGCTCAGAAAAATAAAAATAAAATTATATTTTTTTACCAAAAGAAAAATCTGTATTTAAATATTTTCTTACAAAGTGATGCACTGTATGTGTCCAAATAATGTGTTTAATCCTCTGTGCCGTAGAGCTCCACACATTCTGCTGACAGAAAGGCGCTAGCAACTTGCTAACAAATATTAATTTTCCTCCTGTCTGAGTAGTGTTTGACAGAAACCACTGTATCCAGCTGTGCGAGGAAATTAATGTTGGTTTCTTCAAATTAAACTACATGTTCGTTAGCATAAAGCCAGTCTGACAGCTGAACAAGTGTCTGTGTGTTCCGCTGTGTAACAAACTATCTGTGAGCAGCACTGAAATGAACTCAGGAGTGTGAGAAACTTCACCTCAGCTTAATGCATTCATCTAAACTCCTTCTGCTCTGTGTGTGTTTTTCCTTGTAGGAATGTGAAGTGTGAGACTTGTTGAGGTCTTAAACACACACATGTCACATTAGGCTGCACAGGCTGCCACTCTGGATACCTATCAAGGTTTAGAGCACACTAGCTGAGCTCTTGCACAGTTTATTGCCGTACTAGTGGCCTTTGTGCGAGTGTGTGTCTAAGGTGGGAATCATTGCAGCGTGCTTCATAGTCAGAGACAACTGTGACTGATGGGTGTGTCTTCACACACAGCTTAAAGCATTTCATTGGCTGAGGAAGCTAAACTCAACTGCATGTTGACCCATGAAAGTTAGAGGAGTGTGTGTGTACATGCAGATGACTCTGGTTGTGCCTGATGAGGTTTAAACACGCTCTTGGAGTGTGTGTGTGTGTGCAAGACTGCATGATTCTCCCTTCAGCACCATGTGAATCCATCTCCTACCTGTGTCGCAGAGATTCACCGTCCCCCAGAAATGTCAGGCTGACCCTTCGTTCCTATTAATACTTATAACATCACTGCTGCTGTCAGCAGGAAACACTTCTTCCACATGCTTCTTATGTGTTTTATGTATTGTTTATGAATTCAGTGGCTGATAATGAGAATGTAGCAGAGGCGTTTCCGTCTCACCTGCAGAGGCAGATGATGACACGTTGGCTAAAGGTTTCTATTCTGAAAATCTCTTCTTGTTGTGAAAGTTTCTTCCAGCCAAGTCACTCTACTGAGAATCATTGTGAACTTGACTTACCAGTCAGCAAGTTATTAAAGGACAGTGAGTCAGCAAAAATAACAGTGTTAATGGCTGCTGTTGTTACGATGTCATGCTTTTCTTAATGGGCTGTTATATGACAGTTTATGAAAAAGAAAAGGCCTCAGATCCTTTTTCATAATCATAGTCATGCTATAACAGTAGTAACATTTAAACAGTTCTTCTGAATGTGACAAGTTATGCATCATATCATAATATTTAATAATATTATACTTCAGGTCACTTCCTCACTGTTGACACTGAGGCTGGTACAATGAACGAAGCTGTCAGCTGACGACCTGTGAGGAGTCCGTTTGTCAAACTACACATTCTAATGTATTTGTCCTCTCGCTCAGTTATTTGGATCATCGGTCTCTCACACAGAACAGCCTTCGTTTCTCAGGACAAGAGCAGACTCAGGAGTTTAAGTCTAAAGAAGGATTAAAGATAAAACTTTGTACTACTTCAATCTGTTTTCAGCTGTGCTGTGTTTGAATTGATAAACCTACACTAGATATCACAACACTCCACTGGACTGGTACTAAAGTGTTGGCTTCTGTGTGCCTAATGTGGATGATGGCTATGTGTCTGCGCTGTATTTCTGATCAATCTGATGTTAGAAAATTCAGTTTTCATTCAGACAGAAGGAGAATTTTTACTTTTGAACTGTTCTCTCACTGTGATGTTTCTTATCTGTCAGTCGTTTCATTTATTAACATCTTTACTGAGACAAATGAAACTAGAAGGTTTTGTAAATACTGTGTAAAGTAGCATGTAGCACTGTTTACTGGATTTATTACTGTGGTTTTAGTCTCATTAGCCTGAACTGAGAGTCTGCTACAATGATGCATTCAGGAGCAATCTAATACTCAGGAGAAATGATTTTCCTTATTGAAAGTTATCAGAGAAAACTGATGCTGCCTCATCAGATGTTTATTATTATTGTTGTTGTTATTACTATTATTTTCACTGAGTCGGTGCATAACCACAGCAGCTGTAGCTTTCAATGAGACACTGATTTCCTGACACCATGTTTTAAATAAAGGCCTGTGTCATGAGTGTGGCTGTTTCCTAAAAGCTAGAGGGTGAATACAGATCGATCCCCCCCTCCTGTAGCCGGGACACCGGGGCCGCTGATGCACTCACCGCAGGCGTAGACGCAGGCGTCGCGGATGCCTTTATGCTTGTGGCCGGACGCGTCTTTGTGCAGCTTTCGCAGGATTTCCTCCATGGTGGCTCCAAGGAGTCAACGCCTTTCTAACCACACAGAACAGACACTCGGTCGGGGTTGGCTGGGACTGTGCAGTTTAGGTGTGGGCTTCTCTGTGATGCTTTAAGGGTGCAGTGACATGACAGCATCTCCGAACCCCCCCTGTTGAAAGCGATGATTCATACCCAGCGACCAGCCAATGATGACAGGCCAGCCGTCAGTCCTACGGAGGTGGACGGAACAGACTGTGTGCAGAAATCCGCGGCTTCAACAAAAACTAAAAGAGCAGTGTCACCTGTCCGCTAATCCAGTAGAAATCCAACGACTAAACAGCCTTCTGTCATCTTCTTCGGTCGCTTTTTCCTTTACTGTATCTTCACATCCGTTCCAGCTGATCCTTGTGCGCTTCACCGAATCCAGATCCGGTTCCTTCCATCCCTCCTAATCCACCGGGAAAACGCCGCAGCATTAAACGATCACAGCGTTGCTGCTAAAAGGTGGATTTCTGTCCAACCTGGCAACACAGTATTTACACAGTTTCTCTGAGGGGAAGCCTCAAACTGTGGCGCGGATGATGGAGCTGGACTGGAGGCAGAGCACAGGTGGAGGCAGGTGTGTCAGCGCTGCCTTCACAATAAAAGCCTTATCACGACAATTCATTTTGAATTCCTACTTTGTTTGGTTTTTCATCATAGTTTATGTTTTTAATCTGTGTTGTTGTTTAAAGTGAGATATTCGAGATAAAAACATATTTCTGATGTTTCTGAAACAAGAAAGATATTTTTCTGTGCATCAGGTAAAGACACAAATCTATTAATTTGATTAATCAGACTGGAATCACATTCACATATTGCGGCTAGAAGACCTATAAAAACCTTTCTTTGATTGATTTTCTTGCTAATTTTGTAATTTTAAATAACTTTATCACATATTTTAAGCTGATTGTCCATAAACAACAAAAAAACTGTATATACTATATACTGGTAAAAAAAGCTTCTTTTAAAACAGTGTCTAAGATTTTATCCCATACTCCTACTTTGCTCCTGCTCATACACTGGTTTCACCTTGGAACTCTCCATGATGCCATTTTAGCTCAGTCCCTTTCTTATTGTTATAATAATAATAATAATAATGAATAATAAATATAAATAAATAAACACTGAGCTTAACTGAGGCAGTGAGGCCTGCAGTTCTTTACATGTTGTTCTGGTTCTGTTGGATGAGTCGTTGTTGTCTCTTGCAGTAATGTTGGTAGGTCGGTCACTGCTGGGAAGGTTCACCACTGTTCCAGTTTTTCTCCATCTGTGCTTAATGTCTCTCACTGTGGTTCACTGGAGTCTCAAAGCTTTAGAAATGTTTTTGGAACCATTTCAGACTGATACATGTCAGTTACTGTGTTTCTCATCTGTTAGATTGTGTTGATTTTTCAGATCTTGCCTCTCCATCAGGACTGGATCAGGACCAGGCAGGTTTGAACAGGCAGGTTTTTTTTCCCTGTAATAAATGAAATCATCATGTAAAAACTGCATTTTGTATTTACTCTGGTTATGTTTGTGTGATATTAAAGTTAGTTTGATCTGAATTATTTAAGTGTGACAAATATGCAGAAATTAAAAAAAGGTGGCAGGTACTTTTTCACAGCACTGTATGAGAATCACCTTCCAGTGGATCAAATTCTCTTTGACAGGAACCAGGACAACCACAGCTCCTGGATCTGTCCTAGTAAATCAGCATTCTGTGTGTTAGTGTCATTTAGTCTTGAGTGAAAATGCAAATACATCACTCTGTGCTGTTGGTGTCACCAGGATTATTTTACAGTAGAGCCGCATGACCGCTGGGGGGCGCTACATCCAAGGCTACACATGGCATTAGTATCATATCCACGTATGGGGTTATCACACAATAATTGGGCCCAGATTAGAAAATGATGAAAAGGCTTCCTGCTTCCTGCTCTGATCTCAGGAGCATAAATCTGCGTTTTCAGTGTGATGAGGGCAGATTGCGCCTCAGCTCTCCCCCCGACGCTCATAATTTACTGCCTATAAACTGAACTGTAAATAGAAAAATGACTGAAGGGGGAAACTGAGGGAAATCAGCACCTCAGCTTCCAGCTTAGCTGAATAAGTAAAATGAAACCTGTCTTCATCCTAAACCACCGTCACTCAACCACCTGCCTGGTTCCATAAAAGATTCAGTTTAGATTTAGAAGGAATCATAAACACACTGTAGCTTATGTCAATTCAAATATTTGTATTTTATAATTTTTTTTAGTTTTGTGTATTTTTATAGTAAAATCAGTTTTCTAAAATGTGATCAGTTTTGTCTTTGTTTCTCTCCTGTGAGAGAGAGAGAGAGAGAGAGAGAGAGAGAAGCTTAACTACACACGATCCCAAGTTGAATTCCACCCTGAGCATCTCCTGCACAGTTACGCACAGTTACGCACAGTCAGTGACACAGATGACTGTTTCTGTAGAATGAACCATGTCCACTCTGCAGCCTATCCTACACCTGCCCGACATGTCGTCATATGTCAACTTTGGTTCTGCATGTATGCGCGCGCAGTGAGGTTTTAACTTTCTGCCTTTCTGAGCGTCGAGCTGAAAGTGGGAAGGTAGCCAAGGTAGCCAAGGTGGTCAAGGTGGCCACAGACGGCAGGAAATAAAGCGGGATTTTATAGGTCAGGTATTTTGGGGATATGCTTGCGGCGCGCCACGTGCGTAATGACGAGCGCGGCTCTAAATAGATGACTTAAGGCGTCGAGGCTTTATGAAGAGACAGAGATCATGTTGTTGTAGTTTAACCTGCGGGGAGACGTGGGAAGGATTTTCTCATTTCTCATACCAACACCGGCACATCTGTGCGCGTGTATGTCACCGGAAGGATCTCCAAGTCCATGGATAAAAAGGAACCGGAGGCAGCAGAATGGTTGTTGTTGGGGCAAGTAACGGAACCTTTGGTAGTGGAAACATGAGGTCGCCTTTCATGGTTGAGGACAGAGCCGGTGGAGAAGATCCCGGGAGCTCCACCAACATGATGATCTCGGGGGCTCTTGCGCCCAGGCTCCTGAAGATTGCGCAGGGCGCCGCAGAGGCTGCAGTGGCAGCGGCAGCAGCGACTTCTCCGACCACTTCCAGCCAACCGCAGGTCATGGAGACGAACGGGACCCGGTGCGGGGAACAGATCCTGAGCTACGGTCAGGTAGAGAAGGTCCTGATCGGAGGGGTCCTCACCATGCTCACGCTCTCCACCATCTGCGGGAACTTATTAGTGGTGATCTCCGTGTGCTTCGTCAAGAAGCTGCGCCAGCCGTCAAACTATCTGATCGTTTCTCTGGCCGTGGCGGACCTCTCGGTGGCCGTGGCCGTGATGCCGTTCGTCAGTATCACGGACCTGATTGGTGGTCAGTGGATTTTTGGACAATTCTTCTGTAACGTTTTTATCGCCATGGACGTGATGTGCTGCACCGCTTCCATCATGACTCTGTGCGTAATCAGCATTGACAGGTGAGAACTTCTTCTGTGGCTTCAACAAAGTGGATATTTTTTATTTTGATGCAAAAATTAGACACATATTTTTTAAACTAAAATCAAGGTATTAACACTGAACCACTGGGTGTTTGTAAGGGAGGTTAGGGCAGATGAAACACACTGGCTGATGTTGGTATCAAACCTGTGACCTTTCAGCTTAGTTTTTCTCCACTATGTGCTACATGCCTCTAATTACTGCTTCCATGGACTTTATTTACCACTGAAAGGTTTGCACTTCACATATGGTCCTTCTCAGCATTAGGGGATTTCTCTCACCCAGATTCCCACCTGGGGGCTGCATATGGCAACCACAGATTGTTAATAATCACCTTGCTCAAGGGTACCTTGATGAAGGTGGGGCAACCCTCAGTTTCTCACAGACAGAAATACAAGAACATATCTGAGTATTTTTTAAGCATTAAAAACGGGTCATTTTTAACTTGTTTATAAAAATTGTAATGTCCATCTCCTCTGTAGGTATCTGGGTATCACAAAACCCCTGACATATCCTGTCCGGCAAAATGGCTGCTGCATGGCCAAGATGATCCTGTCAGTGTGGCTCCTCTCTGCCTCCATCACCCTCCCCCCTGTGTTCGGCTGGGCGCAGAACGTCAACGATGGGCGAGTTTGTCTGATAAGTCAGGATTTCGGCTACACAGTCTACTCCACAGCTGTAGCATTCTACATCCCCATGTCCGTGATGTTGATCATGTACTACAGGATTTATAGAGCAGCCAAACTCAGTGCAGCCAAGCACACCATCACTGGTTTCCCCAGGGAAGGGGATCATGGAACAGGGGTGGCTCTTCGAGGAGGGAGAGGAGGGCACGAAGCGCACCGACCAGCAGAATCAGCAGAAACGGGAAGCGTCGAAGGGACAGAGGCTGAGCTGGAAGAGGAAGCTGAGGAGGAGAGTTTGGATTGTGTGGCAGCTGCGTTGAAGCTCCAGCGCGAGGTGGAGGAGGAGTGCAGCACCCGTGTCTCCCGCCTCCTAAAGACTGGTGAACACCACCAACGCCGGAAGAGGAAAAACCAATCTATCTTCAAGCGAGAACAGAAGGCTGCAGCCACGCTGGGCATCGTGGTCGGTGCCTTCACCTTCTGCTGGCTGCCATTCTTCTTGGTGTCCACTGCCAGGCCATTTGTCTGTGGTGTGGAGTGCAGCTGTGTGCCACTCTGGCTGGAGAGAACACTGTTGTGGCTCGGTTATGCCAACTCCCTCATTAATCCCTTCATTTATGCATTTTTCAACCGTGATCTGAGGACCACCTACAGTAACCTCCTGCGATGCCGCTACAGGAACATCAATCGGAAGCTGTCAGCAGCTGGCATGCATGAGGCTCTGAAACTGGTGGAGAAGCCAGAGACTGACGTGTAAAGCTCAAAGTATGCTAGTCAGCAATGCTGGAGACCAGCTGGGACAACCACCAGGGAGCACGCAGGCTGGGGCTCAGACTACGGCACAGACCACCACTCTGCCAGACTGGTTATCTCTCTATGTTTGTACGATGATCCAGGTGGAAAACGGACACAAGATGCAGATGCTGTGATTAAACGCGTGTACATGATGGCACACACAATGTCCAAAGGTTATATTCAGTGGTGGTGAAATCTGAACTCAGCAGTGGATGTTGCTGTGTATGAGGGTACTCACAGCTGATGATTGTTGCTAACTTGGTGCATACGAAACAGATTGCTAGCCCTGCTGAAGAGTCTTTTGCACATGACGTTAGTGGAAAAAGCTGGTGGATCTACACACTGAGTTCATCCTCAGCCACTGCCACGGCTAGACATTTTCTAACTCAGTAGCTGGTGTCTATTATTTTCACTTTGAGCCAAGGAAAACCTGCTCTCACATACAAAAACAGATGAAGCAGAGGGCTAAAACACCAAATGTATTCACCATGGGTTCCTAACGATCACCATGACACTGTAATTCATTGCTCATTGTAAATGTTGAGTTTTGCTTCAGTGGACCGGAATCATAACAAGTGGACAAGTTATGTTTAAAACTCAACTGACATGTAAAAGTTATTGTACACAAGCCACGCTGTTCTGGAGGTGATGATCTGTTAATCTGATATGAGTTTTAATCTCTTGATGCTATTTGTTGTATCACTGTGTTGAATGTGCCAAAAGTTGCTCCCTTTCTCTTGAATCTATTAATGACTCCTCCTTTTTTTGTGAAGAACATTTTATCAGTCAGTCATTTTTGTAATCAGGCAGCTCACTTACGAACAAGCATTTTTAGAAGCTTTAGCACAGAAGACAAAAAGGCAGAGGTATAAATATACATGCAGTATAAAAAGAGGCGTGACACCTTTTTTTGTTTTTGTTACTTTTTGTTAAACACCAGTTTAAACTACACACCTTGTGTTTTGGATGTAACACAGCGTGTGACACTCCTGTCAGTCCTGGCTCAGTCTTAAGCTTGTTGTGTATTACGTCACACAACAGCTTGTAAAACATTCTCGATGTGATGGAGGAGTAAATGTCTGTGGTTTCTTTCACTTCTTTTAGTGTTTCTCTAAGTTAATTTAACAATTGATAGTTGTGGTTAATTGTTCAGTCTAAAAATATTCAGCCAACAGCAAATAAATTCTCATTACAATTCCTCAGTCCCCAAGACGATGTGTTAATTACTTATGTTGTCTGACTAGCAGACCAAACTGTAAACACGATCAATTTGCAGCCACAGAAAACCGATGCCAGCAAGTAATAGATGCCTTTGTTGCTAATTTTCATTTCATGTCATTTTTGCTTTTGCCTAAATGACCTAAAGTCCCAAATACTTGGTTTTAATCTATGTTCTAGAGAAATCTCTGTAACATTACATATTTGTGAGAAATGAAAAAAGATGTTTATTAAATGCTTAACACGAAAAGTGTAAACTAATCTGCTTCATCAGTGCGTATGAGTATGGTTGCATGAGATTTGACTGACAACAGTTTGCTCAGAATGAACCACAACTGTCATCTGCTCCTAATTGGTGCACAACAGAGAACACCACCTCAGAAAAGTTTCCTGTGCTCACACATGACAAGACGACAAAACTGATTGAGAAAGATTAGAGTCTAATTGTTTTTTTTTAATGATCATAAACCACTTTTCTTTTTGATTAAGATATAATCAATAAATGTCGACATTCATTTATATCTTACAACTCTGTTGAGTTCTGCATGATCACAGAGACACAGGATCTGATGAACCTCAGAGTAGAAATCTGATTTGAATGCAACAGAAAAGTTAGAAAACAGGTTGAGGTCAGAGGAAGAGTGCATGTACTGTACATGCTCATTAAAGTGGGTAGCTGGATGTTTTTTCCACACACAGCTGCTAACATTTCAACTAGTTTACATGTTTTCCTTTTATAAGAAGGCATGTAGACTTCTTTGTGAATGGTTAACTTATTTTTTTATTGTTCATAGTACAGAAATTACTTTGATCTGGTGAGTTAGCATAGCTGCTGCTTAAAACTGTTCATACATAGTATCATATTGACAAAGACAAAGCATGTACAAATATGAAAGCACATACAAAAAAGAAACGTGCCGCAAATAACAAAACAAAAACAAAGGCAAAAACCCAAACAAAGGGAAAAAGCTGCAAATTGCAAAACGCCGCAAACACAAAGCACGTACGAATTCAAAATGCTGCAAATATACCATTCTAAAACGGAAGAGCTCTGTATAGAAGATACAGGTTTCTGTCACTAAAAAAGCACTAACAATTTTATCACACATTTTCTACCCAAATCCTGCTAAAAGAAAACATAGACTTAAATAACTATACTAAACTACATTAAATGAATCAGGAAAGAATATAATTTGTTTCTCTTCCCCCTTAAAGAAATAGAGGTTAATTTAAAATAAATTAGATATCTGCAACATATCAATTTTTAAGATTGAAGTTAAATTTTGAAATAATTGTGTAGTGCTCGGGTTGGGCCACATGGACCTATGGGAAATGTTGGGAGTTTTTCCTCTCCACTGTTGCCTAGTGCTTGCTCAAAGGGGGATTTGTTGGGTTTTCCTTATTATTTAGTTGTATTGTAAGGTCTTAAACCTTACATTGTAAAGTGCCTTGAGATGACTTTTGTTGTGATTTGGCGCTATACAAATAAAGTTGAATTGAATTGAATTGAAATTTGGGTCACCAGTGGTGTCTCCTATGGACAGATGGTATCCACATAGTTTCTGGCT
>OMLM01008388.1:22313-39829 GCA_900302695.1 Helostoma temminkii
CCCTGTTTCTTTTTTTTTTTTTTTTTTTTTTACTGAAACAACTGACTTCTATGCTTTTAGCATTTGTATAAGTGTATATGAGTGCATGTGTACATACAAAACTCTTGGGTCTGTCCACTTGGTCAAACAGAGTTCTTCTATGATTTCGTCCTCATCCAAAATCTTCAGCAAGGTGTCTTTAAAAACCCTTATATCTGTCTCCAGTTCAGATAAACTGTCAGATACACAAGAGACAAGACAGGAACTGAGTCAGACAAAGCAAAGTGGGAACATGTACATTTTTAGGTGAACACTGACATGTGCAATTTTGTAACATTAATTACACATAACTCAGTTTCAAGGATAAAGAAAATGTGAGTTTAAAAATAAACTACAAGGACACTAAATACTAATTGTATATAAAGTCATTCACAAAGTAGACCAGTGAATATGTTTCTGTGCTTTACCTCTTGCTGTTTTGCAGCAGTATATGTAGTTTACTTCTGTCAGCAGAAAGAATTTTAGGATCCACTAGAGATTCCAATGTGTCCAATATTATTGGTTCAACTTCGTTCAGGCGGGTTTGTAGAGTGTTCACCTATTGACACAGATACGTTCATTTTTTCTTAGAACAGAGCCTCATCACTGTCCTCCGTTTACAGGCTGTTCTACACAGACACAGTATTTTCTTCTCTGATTTATTTCACCTTGTGCTGCAGTATGGCCTCCAGGGCTCTGAATTCAAAAGGCAGAGAGTGTGTCTGTGATGCGAGCTGGGGGGCAAGCTCCAGTACCAGCCATCGTTCCAATCCCAGACCGCGAAAATCCAGCACCAGAAGGGACTGTGGGGTCACGATGGCCTTCAGAGACTTGAGAGACAATAATATATATATAATATAATAACTATATTAGAAACACTGAAACATGCACTCATTCTTGTGTGTTTATAAGGGAGTGGAGAGTTAGGATGCAAATGCAAATGTGTGTTTGAAAGCTTGTAGGTCTACTGAGTAAATATTTGCAAAGGGAGACTGGATCAATGAAAATCTCTTGTGAAATCAAGCACACGGATCCACTGGGAGCACAGCTTTGCACATAACAACAGAATCAGATGGTTGCTGACAGACAAATGCATATTAACAGGTGAATTACTTTTACTTTTTTTTTTAACAACAAAACCATAACTTCTATGACACCAGTATTTAGCATATTAAAACCTTTTCATCAAATATTAAAATTCCTGAATCTAAATCTTAGTTTAAAATCTACAGTTTTAAAACTGTAGCTGACTGATGAATAGTCTCATGAAATAAAACGTTTCTTATTTGGCTGGTGTCCATCTTTATTTTAGCCTTCGTGCAGGAGGTCAATAAGTTGCAAGTAAAAAGAAAAGAAGAAAATTAGAATGATTTGTGGAAGAAAACATTGATTTTAGGAATTCATTGAGATTATTATTCATAACCATAGAACATAACTGTTTTTACTAAAATCCATGCTATTATTTTTGTGATAAAGATGTTACTAAATTACTACTTTCAAGGAATGTCAGAAGGAAGGGAGCTAAAAACTATCCTTATATACTGTGGAGGTGATCAACATGAAGGAGTACCGAGGAGCCTTTCCTGTGTTTGGTATAACTGATAGATTAAGTAAACTGTTATATCCTAGATATTTAGTTTTTATATTTGTTTTCATTCTGAAAACAAAGTAGTTCTCTAATTAGTTTAAAACAATTTTTTGATAATATTTGTTTTGATTTTATGATTTTCACGATGTTATTGCACTAGGCCATCCACATGGTGGCACTATATCTCTGCTATAAATAGTCTGAATCCCTCCAGTGAAGATAAGAGCTGCACAGCAACTGAAACACAAGTTCAACAAGTACTCGAGATAAATGTCATGCACAATTACTGGCATATTAGTGGTCATGACAGAGTAACTTTATTATTATCAGTGGTTTGGCTTAACAACAGAAGTGTAGCAATCACTATGTGATGCTTATCAGAGTGAAAGAAAGCATACCTCCATTCGTATGATAATGCAGTTGTTTCTAGCAGTGAGGCAGGTACTGTGCTGAAAGCGCAGGTCTCTGGCCTGAAGACTTAGCTCCTGACAGAGCTCTGTTTTCTTCTTCTCTGTGAAGGTAACAGTAATCACACCAGTGAGAGGAGCATGGACAAAGAGTCATCATGTAGATGCCTATTTCATACATTTTTGAAATAATACTTCATGAGACAGGACTCTACAATGAAACCAGAGATTGCAAGATATCTTATTTACTGCTTTCTGCACTTCCTTTACAAACTATTGTTACAGGACAACAAACATAGGAGAAGGATGGAGCTATCAGAAATCATTAGAACAGCACACCACAGTAACACAATAGTAAACATGAGCAATAGTGTGAAGTCCAGACTATAAGCATTTGGAGAGTGATGCAGTTTTTGTCCCTCAGGTTCTGGGTTTCAGTACTTTTAGATTTAACTAAAATAATTAAAGTAGCAGACAGTGTGTAACTCTCTAAATACTTATGGTCTGGACTGCATGTCCAACTGTGGATGGCTATGAATGGCTATACTCCACAGATATACTGAAAATTATACCTGCACTCTGGTGAGAATGGAGGCATCACAGGATAAAAGAGATAATGATCAGTCTAAACAACAACCTTGATTTGCTCATCACAACCAAAGCATGTGCAGCAATCAAACACTTTGGATTTTCCAACACTTACCAAAGGAAGTCACATTTCCCTCTTGGTCAAACTTCATCTGCAAAATAAACAACAGCAGCCTGAATCTCTATTGTATGACTATATGAATCTGTAAGTATTTTGCCATTAATACTATCTATCTACATGTAAGTAGTATTAACTACTGTTCAGTAACCACTAACTTTTGGCTAACTGCCTTTGTACATCTCTTACCACAACAAAAGTGGGAGGCACACTGGAAAGAGGGGCATCTGTCACTCTGCAGCGGATAAATGACGCTTTTCAGAGAAAAGACAAAGTCAAACCACATGTAGAGAAAATGTTTCACCTATGAAGCTGAACATGACTTTGGATACAACAAGACTAAATATATAACAAGATCCAATGTCAAGTCCAAGCCTTACTTCCTTTCATTTTAATAAACTTAGATACAATTTCACGATAAGTACACAACATCGTACAGTACGGTTACAGACACAATGGTAGGAAACAGGTATGCTGATGTCAATACAGTAATATGAAGCCAAATACACTGCCTATAGTTAAAATATATAAAACATGACAAACACTGTGTGTGTCAGTGTGATCAGCTGAAATTAGCATTTAGCTAAAAGACGATGTCAATACATGTCTTTAAAATGTGGACTCTAAATACCTGTTAAAACCACCTGTTGTCAATATGCAACTATGTACCCTGAATACCTCTCATTCTTACCAGGCCATGTTGCACCTCCATGTAGCAGGTTCTCCTTTCTCACTGCAGGGGAATTTCTAGGTTGACATCTAGACACAAGCAGTGTCTGACTGCAGAGTCCATGTGTTGAAACAACGTCACTGTAACTCCGACTGTACAATCCCAGCTTTCTATGTCCAAATGGAACAGTGTATTCGAGTGCTCTGCAAAGGATGCCAGTTTGTGTGTGACCTAGTCTGGAGGAAAACCTACTTGCAAAACTGAAAAGGCGCTTTGGATAAAATGTCCCACCACATGACAGATACATCCTAGTGCAGTTCATACAGGCAGCCAGCAGCACCGTGTGTTGTGTCATCTCCACACCACCACCTTGCTGCACCAAAGAGGTTAAATAACATAAAACAACAGGAAAATTGTGGTGGAGGCAGAGCAACTTGTAGCTTCCAGCAGAAAAATCTTTGCGTTGTCATGAAGAGTCTGCGCCTCGCAGCTGTTTGTCAGGTTGCTTGTAAGACCAGACAATCCAGATCCGCAAGTGCAACAAGGATGAAGTGTCTTATAAAATTACAATATTCACCACATGAGCAAATATTGGTCATCACAACCTCGTGTAAAGCCTCTGTCGCACCTTAACCGTAGTTCGGCAACTTTCTTCACAATGTTTTTAGTAGTTCCGTGCGGCTCTGCGTGTTGTGCTAACTTAGCTGTTAGTGTCAAGGACAACTTGTGCTGTAATTATCCAGATACATTTCACGGTGGTAGTCAAAGAAGAGACGAGTAACACGAGTCAGCGAGTTGTCGATAAGTATATACGCTCCGGTATCAACATTTAAGACCGCACGATGGTGAAAACACACTTCTACTGCTTAGCTTCATGAGCAGGATGGTCCAGAGCACTTCACTGGACCATAATGCACTGCGGTGCCAAAGATCGTTTCTAATGAAGTACATCACTCCGACTACAATCTGAGGTAGGACAGTAGCCACAATTAGTCATTTTTAAAATTTATTTTCAGATCAAAAGAAAAACTTTAATTGGAATTAGTGAGTCAGAATTAAACTTGTATATCATTTTTAACAGCAGTAGTTTAACAAAATGTTCTATGTTCAACATACTAAGGTATAACTAATATATATATTAGTTATACCTTGTATAATACCTTGTATTTTAGGAAATTTATAATTTCCTATAATACAAATCACAGTACTGGAAAAAAATAAGTATTTGTTAGGGGACTGTGGCAGTGCACCTCAAAACATAATTCGAGTTTTCTCGGTAGATGCTCGGTAAATCCATGCTTGGTAGCTTGGTTAAATCCATGTAGGCGCAGGCGCGGAGGTGTCAGCATCAGCATCTCTCCGGCTGGATGCAGAACACCGGAAGGATGCTCTGACGAGGAGGAAACTTGGTTGATGTAGTTGTGCTGTCGCTGTATCGGATTATAAACAGTCACGTCCTCAAACCATATCTATTTTAGTTTTTCGCGTCGATACTCGGTAATAGCCGCTATGTTCCCATTGTGCTGTTCCAAAACCGCGGATAGCGGCAGTAAAGGAAGCTCCATCGCTAAGATGCTCCTCGGTGTGTTTGTGGTTTATATGCTCCACACCGCCTGGCTGCTGTACGGCTTCCTCAACACTAGACCCTGCGAAGGCGGCAGAGGAGATCACTGCATCACGTCCTACCTGGGCTCAAGGCCCAGACTGCAGGTTAGCAGAGGTCCTTGAAATCCAGTTCCTGCATGGGCCTGATCACTTACATGAATCAAGCCATCATGCCAATGTCACTACTGCTCAGCATACAATGTAAATCGGGTGTAGTTTAATGGATTTTTGGTGTGTATAGTAATTTACTGTACTATTCTACCATATTATGATAATTCAGCAGAAATAATGTTTGTTTAATGATGTTTCTGGTCATTATTTTAAAATAAATAGATAAAGCACTGTCAGGCTGAACTTTCCTTTTGTATCCAGATGAGCATCTTCACCTGCCTTGTGCCAGACAACAGCCAGCTCCACCTCGCTGTCAAAGTAGATCCATTTGATCCACATGCTACATTTGAGAGGTGGGTTTACCATGACGATGTTAATGTGTCATCATTACCATTAAGCTGTTTACTGTAACACTATGGCCGCTATGTTTGGTTGTCCACATCAGGAAATGCTGTTCCACACAGTGGTAGCAACAACATGGTTGATGCAATATAGCAAGTAAGATATAGAAACGAATAATCATCATTAAAATAAAAGGTGTAGGCTATGTACCCCTTTTTTCCTCCTGTGTTTTGTTTTTATGTCCCTCTCTGTCTCCATAGGCAGGTCACTGTGTCTCTGCCAGAGGTGACTCGGGCTAATGGCACTCTGTATGCAGTTGTATATGTTCACAAAGCTGGTGTTTCGCCCCTGGAAGACAGCAGAGAAGTCCACTACACAGCTCAACTCACCACCTACATCACCCCCTCACACACAAAGGGGCACAGCAGCATTCAGAAGGTAAAATTCAGTTTCTCTCACTGTTCATATATTTCAAACAGCATGTCACAGTAATTTTAGACATGTGGCTTTAGCGCTAATCATTTATTTTTTGTGGTTCCATCAGACGTCCACCCCCAGATCAGAGAACCCTGTGTCCCACTGGAGACCTCACCTCTCAGTTACACTGATGTCAGAAGACTTCACCTTCCCCAAGGCGGGGCTTCCCAGTGACGTCCGCCGCTACATGAGAATGTAGGTCAAAGCCAGGCTCTGCTTTATTAGTGCTGCACACCAGTATGGTCCACTTCTTCAAATTTTGGAGAAGTGGTGTTTCTATGTAATATAAAAATGTATGTTCCATATACTATATGCCATACTTTTGTATCTCTTTGCAGCCATTCAACACAGGTCACATATGTCCATTAATTATTATATTCATCTGAACATTTTTACAGTCATCAGCAGGTAAAGCTGTAATTGAAAAGTAAACCCAAACATTAGATAACAAATAATTGTTTACAAGGATTCCAGCTCTCATGTTGGAAACCACTGGTGTATTTCTTTTTTTCCACCAAATTACACGATTTAATAGATTAGAATTGGTCAGAAAATATGTTGCAGCATTACCAGAACAATTGCAATGTTGTAGAAACACAGCTGTGAGCAGAGAGTTGACTGTTTGTCAATGGTTTGACCAAAGCCAGTCACATCTCTAAGGTGCCTTAAAGGTGCAACTGACGAAGCGATTTAAACACATCCAGTATGTCTCTATTTGCTCTAAATGTTTACTCTCCTCTCAGTCCACCAGGCTGTTAATAGAGAATCTGCTCTGAGCCAACATGATTGTTTATATTTAACTGTCTTCATGCAGATCTCAGGAGGGCCAACAGATGATTTACCTACCACTACTGCTGGTTAATGAACTCAGCTTCGGAGTTAAAGACCTCATGGTAAGAAGGTCTTATGTACTCTCTTATGCTTATCAATGAATAACTAATTATTATGACCCAACATTTCTGTATTTATAAACAGGAGATCAGCAGCAGCACTGTTCAGCTCCCTTTGACTGTATCATATGAGGGAATCTCCTTGAGGAGATTCAGGTTTTGGGTCCACCTACAGGATGTGGTTTATTCCTTGCGACAGTTTGGTGAGACAGTAAGACAACAGATATTAAACTGCCCATAATGTTTTAACTGCAACAGAACCTATTCATTTCTTATCATCTTGCTCTTGATGCTGCTCTTCTGTGTTTATAAAGGATTCACAGAGGAGAACATTGATGAGATTAAGGAAACTCTGGTGGGATCCAACCTGTACCTGCTAGTGCTGACTGCACTCATCACAGCTTTACAAGTGAGATCACACAACAAAGAGAAAAATACTATACCACACATGGTCGCTGTGATTGAAAGTCTCTGTGTTTGTGGCCTCCTATAGCTCATCTGTGAATTCCTGGCTGTTAAAAATGATATTAGCTCATGGAGAAAAAAGAAGAGCATGGTGGGAATGTCCAGGAAGTCAGGTAAGAAAATAATCAAATTACACAAACTTGACTTTTTATTATTAATAAAATATAAAACTATTAGTTTGCAATCTTAAAGTCTTGTCATACAGGCAGCATTTTCTGTCAGTGGCAAAGAGCATTCAAGCTGTTTTACCATTTCTGTAAATCACATGAAGGTGTTGACTGGAAAATGTTGAAATTAGCGACTCATTGTTTTCACTGTCTCTCTCTCCTCCTGTTTGTAGTTCTGTGGCGAAGTCTCAGTACTTTGTTGATCTTCCTCCATCTGCTAGAGGAGACCAGTCTGCTTGTACTGCTTCCTGTTGGACTGGGAGCATGTGTAGAGGTATTTAGGACAATTTAGTGCTAATTCTGCACTACAAAAAAATAAAGATCTCAACAGACAGTTTTAACACATTAAGCTGTCATCCTGACAGGTATGGAAGGTGTTTAAAGTGTTTAAGATCCCGTTGCTATGGAAAGGATCTAAGCTTCATGTGAGTTTGGTGCATTCACCTGTTACCTGTTCACGTGCACATTAGCTTTAACGTGCAGATCCATTTGATTGTATAAAATATGTTCCAAATATGTTTACTAGTGTCTTTTAGTTGGCGACAGGAGTAATTGTCTGCCTCTAAGATGAACTCTTTTACCGTCTAGGTAAATAAGCTGGATGAAGAAGAAAGGAAGACAGTAGACTATGATACACAGGTATGAATATATGTCTGAATTTTTCTTGTCTTCCGGGGATTCTGGTTTTATATTTTGCCTTTAATTTTATTTTATTTTGTGCGTAATTTTCTCTCTAGGCATCCAGATACTTGTCCTACTTGGTCTACCCTCTGTGTATCAGTGGAGCTATTTTCTCACTGGCCTACTTTCGCCAAAAGAGGTGAACTGATCATCTCTATGTTAAACTGCTTTGCTAGTTTATATGTTGTCTCATTACAACGCTGCCAACTGACACACACTCATTTGTTCAGTCTACTTATTACATTTCATTACAAAACAAACTCCTGGTTAAATCTCACTCACACTCTACCTACATTTAAGTTTTTAGATTCAAATCAAACCTGGACATGGTATACAGTATTTATATGGTATTATACTTACTTATACTTATTATATACTTGTTAATGTGTACAGTAGTGTCCACCTACTACACTGTACATATTACTAAATATGCACTTCTAATCGTTACATTAACATTAAACTGTATTATGTTGACAGTTACTATTCCTGGTTGGTCAACACCCTAGTGACTGGTGAGTTGAGTTACACCCATGACCATTAACAGCATTAGAAGAAAGTAACTAAGCACATTTACTTAAGCAATGTATAAGTACAATTCTGAGGTATGTTCATAGTATTTCCATTATCTGCTACTTCACACTTCAACTTCAGACTTCTCAGAGCTAAATCTTGTGATTTTATACCACTTTATTCATTTCATAACTATAGTTACAACTTACTGATTGTGATCGGATTATTAGTAGAAATGTAATGTTTTACTGATCTAAATTCACAAGCTACACAGCAGTACAAAAAGTAATTTAGATTATAATTATTATATTCAAACACATGATCATACAAACATGTGTAATGAGCTCCATCTCTACAGTTGCAACCTAAAAGTGACGATACACGATAATGCATCAGTAATTCTAAAACAATAATACACATTATTCTTTATTATTATTAAATACAGTTCAGATTTTCCAATGACTTCACTGAATTAGTTTTTCTTAAATCGAAATATAAGGTACAGCTTATACTTTCATACTGACTATAAGTGTGCTTATCTCCCGTCTTCTCCTCTCAGGAGTGTATGCCTTCGGCTTCCTCTCTATGGCCCCACAGCTCTTCATCAACTATAAGGTTTGTCCTGCAATGTTATCAGAGGCTTCCAAAATCATCTTAGTTTGTTTATTTTAACTAATTATCTGATAATAGGGCTGAATGAAATTCAATACTGTCAGTATTATAAATTCTTGTATCAGTGTTGTCTGCTTCTCCTCTTTGCTCTGCAACAGTTAAAGTCTGTGAGCCACCTGCAGGGCACGGTGTTGATGTACAGAGTGAGTACTCTCTCTGTGTTTTGGTTCTCAAACTTTAATTAACATGCTTTTAGTAGGAATTATGTCTATCTCATTCTTTACACTTAATGTACTATTTTACAGTTATATAACATTAGGAAAAAACATTTTAAATTAGCTCTAGCAAGCCTGAGAGCTTTTACTTGTCAGTGAGCGATTTCCTCCCTCACCTACGCTCTCCCCACCAGGGAATGAACACCCTGATTTCAGATCTGTGCTCCTGTGTCTCCTTTTTCTCCTCCTCTGGATCATCCTCCTTTCCATCAACCCATCAACTTTCCAGCTTCAGAGATGAGCTCCTGTTCTTCCTCTACCTCTACCAGCGAAGGCAAGACACTCCACACACAACACTACACGGAACGTTTTAGGCTGCTTTACTACTGCTGACATTTAAGTACAGGTGTTTTTTTTCACCATTCATCCTCTGGCTACGTGCGCATGTTCAAAGTTGGTATAATAACAAGAATACAAGTCTGCTGTCATCTTCTATCTGTAGGTGTTACCACCCAAAGGCCAGAAGACGAGATTCTGGGACTCACGGCAAGAAAGTAAAGACTCAGTGAAGAGAACAAATGGACAACTAAATGAGTTGACTCTTTTCAGAAAGTAAAGCACAAACACACAAAACATCTTTGAAAAACAGAGGGACGAGTAACGTTTTGAAATGACTCATGCAGGACACCCTGCTCTGTAATGCAGCCGCTACTGTGATCTGTGACATGATCCAATAATTGATCAGACACTCCCTGCTATACTGCTGCACTGTAATGTTAAGCTGAGTCACTTTTCCCATTTGTTATGTATAATACACGTACTTGACTCTGCTCTCTCTGCACCCTAAGAGGGTTTTACTCAGTGTGTATCCTTGTAAATAACCATCTGTCGCAAGAAAACTTTAATTTTATCTCTGGCTTCTTCGCCAGCAAGTTAAAGATGTCCTGTACATATTTTGATGGCATGTGCATATAAACCCCTTTACTGCTGTCACTCTTTTAGAAGACAGAGCCAGAAGCTGCATCTTTGAAAACACAAGCTATTCCATATCAATCATAATAGCCAAGCATCACAAGCTCAGAGGAACATTAATTAATCCACAGTAAATGAAACTGTTTGCTGTGCTTGACTCCAGTGGTCTCTGCCCTTTTTACTGCTTCTTTTCTGACTGGACTACTTGAGCTGGAGAATAACTTTTAAAATTCAGATGATTTAAAAAAATATTTAGCTTTTTTTGCTTTGGTAATGCACTCTTGCTAATGCAGACTGGTTATTGTTTTTACAATTTGGAATAAAAATAAAACTAGCTCTATGGTTTAGGTAGATGTGAACATACTGCACTCTGTGTATGGATGGTGCATGTGTGTGCAAGAGGAATCAGGGGACAAGTAGACGGCAGAGTAATAATGATTGCAACTGAATGACTGATTTCTGTGGAGGAAATTTGATGGATTGTTTACATACCACGCCTGCGTGTGTATTCTGTGTTTATACTCAAATAATAAATAAATATCTTCACTGTGTCCTGCTGTGCTCTAGTCACAGGTAATAGAAGATATAATCAAATGCTAATAAAAGACAATTTATAGAAGAAAGTAAACTATTTGCAATTTTCGGGTTTTCCGCCTAAATTTGTCCTGAAATGTGATCTGATCTTTACCCAAGTTACAAGTCTCAGCAAATAATATTTCTAGGCTTGTAAAATCAAAGCAAAAATAATTCCCCAACACACACATATGTGTTGCTTTTGGTTTTTTTGGTTTTTTTTTGCCATGCTGGAAGTGGGTGGAACCGTTGCAATCAAGTGCTTCTGCATAGCAAGCTAAACTAACAACACATACACACACACACAAAGCAGGGCACAGCTTCTAAACAGCAGAGGTTCAGATGGTGAACTGGCATTAACACCTGCTTTATGAAGATGTTCTTCAGCCTTGTGATGCTGTCTCTCCTGTTCTCTCCAGGTAAGAAAGTTAACTTAAGCTAAATGTCAAAGGATCAGGGGCTTTTATACAGTATGCAGGGTAAGAGTGCTACGTAGGGCATTAAGGTTTTAGCTCAGAGGTAGTGACAAAGGTTGGGTTGTTAAAATCCTCACTCTAGTAGACGTTTGGGAGCCTAAAGTCACATACAAGTCGACAGAATAGCCAGAATATTCAAAGAATGAACCAAAAACAAGGTGAGCTTTATTATCAGGGGAGCTGGTTTGCTAAAGGAAATGTTGTATGTAGTGTCACTGTATGTTTTGTACTGTGATAGAGAACTGCACTTACTTTATCTTGCCTAATAATTAACTTGTGTCATTGCTGTTGGCATTTTTGAGACCTACAATGTCCTTAACATTTGTTTGGGTAACTCCAGAACAAGTCAATGCACTCCTAGTGGAAATGTGCAACTAACATGAAAGTTGATTTTAAGATAGAGAAGAAATATTTTAGTTTTGCTAGTCATTTCAGTTTTGCTTTTGGGTTTCTGGCTTTCAATGTATAGTGTTTGTGTTTTCTTGTTATGTGAAGTAAGAATAAATGTGGTGCATATTTGTGTGCAAACATTGCATGTGCATAGTGTAATATAGCTAATATAACAACAGCAGAACCATATGCTCTATATGGCAGGAACAGTATACTCTTTTTCAGTACTGCAGTTGAAGAAGCAAACATGTTTTTACAGTATCTTTGGAAGTAGATGTCTTCAAGAGTTTTTCCTATGTGAGTTTGTGGTGTCATTTTGTTCCTCTAAAGTTACACTTGAAACACCTAACAGGTCACACTCCTCAGATTTAAATGTAATCAAAATATTTGATGTTAAGGAGGGTGCAGACCTCAAGGATTTTGACACTGTCTTTTTATGAATTTGAGTGCTTTCCTTGTCCTTCATCAGTTGTACAAGTGTGGACCTAATTCTTCAGGAGTCATAAAGTACAAATCATTAACAATGTCTAAAACTATTCAAAATCATCATAAACATTCAGAATGTCAATCACAATGTTGTTATTTGTGGGGGTAATGTAATTCAAACCTGGATTAAGGTGGCACTTCCTTTGCTTGGCTTAGACCTCTTAACATGACAGAGTTGTTCTTTTTAATGGCTTTTATCAACAGATTTTATGTAGAATGTGCTGTGTGTGCACTTTGCACTGGATTTCACAGCTCGCAATTTTTTCATTTTAAACCTGTATCTCCTATTTTTGTTCCTCGTGATTTCAGTGCAGTCATTGACGTGCTATGTGTGCAGTTCTTCTGCTACCAATGACGACTGCAACGAGAATACTCTGGACTGTGTGGCACCACTGAACACATGCATGACTATTATCGACACTTTAGGTAACAATGACCAAACAGCATCAGAGCCCCAGTCACATAACTGTATATCTTCAGGTTATATCTTCAGGTTACAGTATTTCTGTCTTGACTTATTATTTTTCTTCATAATAGCAATAGGTCTGGTTGGGTTTGTAATATTAAAGGGGACCTAGAGGTAGGTTTTATGAAACTCCAACATCCTATTGTGTGTGTCTGTGTGCTGTTTAGGTGCCATGAAAGCCATAGTGAAGCAGTGCGCCAGTCAGGCCACATGTAAAGGAGCTGCCTTGACTGCCTCAGTTGATCCAAATGGAAATGGGAACATGGTTGGCTGCTGCACCTATAACTTGTGTAACTACAATGGAGCCGAGTCCATTCATGTACACACAATACTGATGCTTCTAACTGTAGCTGTGTTACTACTACTGTCATACTGAGGTCAACTGTCAAAATGAAGACAAAATACTCAGCTGCACTGTATTGAGACAAATCTCAATAGACTGTATCTCTATTCACCAATTGTATATTGTTGTTATTACCATTATGCTTTTGGTCTATTCTGTATCCACTATATTCTAGATTTATTCTGTTCTGGTCTTTAACTTTTGATGTCATTTTAACTCTGCTGCTGTAATGCGTGAGTTTCCCCTTTGGGGATCAATAAAGTGTAATCTTACCTAATCTAATCTAACCCAAACTCCTTAAGATACTGCATAATTAAAGATGTTTCTAATCATTGTAAGATGCATATTAAATGTATTAATATTATGCCTTTTACATTACGTACATGTAGAACATTAACAATGAGCTCCTGTGAGAAAATATTTAATTAAAAGTCTGAGTAGACAACAAAATATTGAATATATATTAAAGCCAATATTATTTTAACTTGCAGATTAATGTTGGCATTAGAAGCAATTCCCTGTAGTATGTTAGTGAAGTGTCACTTTATATTGTGGATGTTTATAAAAGGAAATTTTAATTTTAAAAGAAAGTTTAAATGAGTAACACAGAAATGGTTCTCGATGCTTACGTCAACAATAACATGCAATAAAAACATATCTGTATCACAAATAAGAATGTGAACAGTCTACTTTCCATTTTGTCATAATTTTTATTTCATTGTTTTTTTATCTCCTATTTGACAAGATGGCTGATTTAGCCAAGAAGACAAAATAAAAACCAGTGTTTACCAATACAAGTTCTGTACAATTCACCAGTGATACACACCAGTATAGCTTACAATATACCAACATGAGCAGGTTTACACAACAACAAGGAGATAAAATAGATTGTTTTGTTTTTTTGTTTTATTTTTTACATTTTTTATCCCTATAACACCCAGATATTTGATAGTTCCACCGCTGACTAAACATGAAAATCAATTCCAGGTAGAATAGGGTAAAAAAAAAAAAAATCAGATTTTTGTGGTGCTGTGCAAATATGCTCTTCTCCATACTAGTATATCATGCTATACTAGTACAGTCACTGGTATATTTCATGTAGCAGTACATCATGTGGTGTCAGTATTAACAAAGACACGTGTGATCTGCTGTATTTTCAGTTCAGTGTTTTGTGTTCCAGTTATCTGGCTCCACTTCTCATGCGCGAGTGTGTTTGTTTCCCTGGGGACATTTCTAAAGTGTAACACCTGACAGAAACTGGGACTTGGAGCACAAAGGTTCCAGTTGTGAGGTTTGTCCCCAGGAAATTCACTTTGTGACACTGGTGGGTGAGGGACTTTTACAACTGTGACACACATCGTACATGAGGACATCTGAACAATATCGGGACTGTAGGTAGGAAGAAAGACAAAAGAGGAGACACTTTTTTCACTGATATAATTTAAATAACCCATCTGAGACTTCATGTCCTCCTCTTCTTGTAGTCGCATGGGAAGTGTTCAGTAAGTCACACTGAATCCTCAAAGTTCACCTTCTGTTTTTGCTCCTCTAAATCAATGCTGGGAGAGCATATATTGAGCCAGCAGATAAAAAGAGCAGCATTGTTGCAGAATTTCATGTCTGTGGGGTTTACTTAGATGCAGTGGGGTTCTTCACATTTTGAGTGTTTAAAACCTGCTCAGACAGGAGCTCAGGAAGACTGCAGGATAATGAGCAGTGAGGGAAAGGAAACTGACAGAAATAGAGAGGAAAGAGGAGGATTGTGTGTTGTTCCTTCAGGTAGCAGCCTTGCCCTTGACTGTCCATGTTTTTTTCCACTGTCTCTCCCTCCATCTCCTCTGCAATTTCTGAGTCTATAAATAAAATCTGGTGAGTCAGAGGGAAGACGGGAATGGATGGAGGAGAGAGAAGATAGGAGTGATGTGGGAAAGAGGCTGCTTCTCTAGACCAAACCAGGACTTATTCTTATTGGAGGATCCACCCAAACTAGCACACATGAGCAAAGTAGAAAACATCTGGTTTGATCTGCCTATTCAAAACAATCTGTGGAGGTATTTCAACTGAGAAGCAATTTCACATCCAGGGTTCAAAACACATGATATGAACAAGCGTACTGACAGCTGGCTGATGTCCCAGTCCATCCGCACTGTGCAGTTTCATGCAGATCAAATGAAGTTCGATCAGGCTCTGTTGGCTTTGCTTAAAACTAGTCCACCCTATGTCAGCGGTCCCATTGCCAGATGCTCCCACGATAGTGCTTCCATCTGAGGCTTCCATCACTATATTTCAGTCCAAATAGAGCGAAGCTGTCAAGTCCCTGATTCAGAAAGTGTTTTTGCTCTGTTCTTGTATTAAGAAAGTCACAGTGGTGGAGACGTTAATCTCAGATAAACTGACATTGTCTTACACAGGATTCACCATTTAATAATTCTTTGTGGACCGTTGTCAAAGTATCAAAGCCACTTTTTCTCCATCAACTCCCACAAATTGAGAGTCAGGGCAGACGTCACTAATCCACAAGTCTTTATTTTCCGCTGTGAACAGAAACCATGCTGATGCTGCCTCTCAAACAGCAAACCAGCTCAGGTCTGCTCATTGGCTGTGGGACTAGTGTGGACGGGACTGGGCCATCATCTTAAGCCGCGATTGGTCGATGACATCAAGCAAGTTTTTGGCATCAACAGCAAGAGCATGAGCCGCCGTCAACATCTGTTTCTTATAGTCTTGCTGGAGACTGCGCGGCAGAGCACAAAACAAACATTTACAATGATTATACACACATTTCTACTGATGGGTAGATTGGCAGCGCGATATGTAAGACAACTGCACCTCATTGTGGCAAACAGCAACATGGAAAGAGGCCAAATACTGCACCTACTCATATTCAAATTATATATATATATAGCTGCACCACGTAACCATGTGGGATAAGGGCTATTTTTTCCTTCCAAGTATGAATTGAAATTAATATTTTTACAAATTTCCAAACATTAACACTATGTAATATAATTTCTTATTAAATTTATAAAACATAATCTATTCATGATTCAGAACATAAACAGACTGAAGAAGTGTGAAATATACTGAAAAATGGAAGTGCAAAACACAATCCAGTTCATGAATGTTTCAAGATTTTGTCAAATGCAAGGGAGTAGAAAACAATCCATTCTTTGCATACTTGGAGATGATGATGTGTTAGCTTACCTGGTCATCACATATTGTTGGGCTAACTTCATCTTTCCAATCAGCTCTGCCAAGTCAGAGTTTAACAGCTTCTGTGCCATTTCAATCTGTAAACGTAGAGCATTTATCATCAAGCATCATGTACAACAGCAACATCAGAGTAAAACACAAATGAGACCTACAAGTCTTAATTAACATTTACTCACAGTATGAATTTATACTTGTAATTTCATACTTCTCAATATATATCATAAATATGCATACCGCATGTGAGCATATTTATGTGCTGTAAGAGTGCATTTTTTGTACCTCTCTGTGTGTACTGGCTGGGAGTTGTGGAAGAGTCTCATCCACTGTGGCCAATAACGTCCTCAATGCCAAACCCACATCCTGAAGCACACAAACACACAGACCTTATTTTTACAACATGTCCAAAATAATACTAAGAAAATTCAATAATTAATTGACATGTAGTTTTTCCAAATATGATACAGATGAGGAACACACGTTTTTATGTATGTGAAACAAGAAATTATGTGGAAACATAACAAAATCAATGAAAAAAATATATAATTAGAAAGCATAAGCCAAAAGGACCATGAAAATAACTATTGGTTAACTGTCAAGTGTCACATCCCTTGATTAAAGGCAACATCTCATAAGGCTAAAAAGTGAGATCTGCAGCCTCTGGACAGAAGCATCACAAATTATTCATCAGCAAACCGGTGAACAGTAAATTCTGTCAGCTCTGGATTTGTACAGTGGCCATCACAGCAGTGCTACAATATTTCATGTCAATGTTTGCATCTCAGGTCAGACCAAGTAAAGATTAAAAGTGCATTATGGTTACCTTGACCATAGGAACATATTCCTCAGGAGGAGCTGGTTGAATCTTGCTTGACATCTCGATCACAGCTTTGACCAATCCTGTCACGTTCTCGTACACCTTGTCATTAGAGCGGTCCAGGTTGGCAGTGGGAGGTGGGCTTATCTCTTGGGGCTGCAGCTGGACCATGACAGACAAAAATTCAATCAGTGACAAGAAATAACCAAAGACTATCTGACGCTATGCACAACTGATGGTAAAGATCTGGTAGTAAAAAATGTATCATCATTTTAATTTAGTCAACACTGCCTAAGTTAATTTTAAATATTTAAAAAAG